>LT669790.1:16094426-16260455 GCA_900128785.1 Arabis alpina
TCTTGCTCTTCTCTTTATTCTTCTTCTTCTTTTAATTTTTTTTCTTCTTCCATTGTTGTTTTCTTCTTCTTTACACAACCATCATAATAGATCTCGTCTTTTCTGGTGATCCACAAAATCAATCACTTTATCTTATATCATTACCATGGATCGAAAATTTCAAATCGAGGATTAAGATGATAATTTATATCATTCGTTAAACTCTCCATTGTCGTTTTCTCTCTTGGTATAACTGAGCCACCGCTAGAATTCGTTATAGTTAACTATATTCTGGAATTAGTGTAAAAGGTAATGATAATAGTTAACTATGTATGCTATTCTTTTTCATTATGCAAACGGTAATAGGTAACCACGATCTGTAGTCAACTATGTTATGAAACCAGTAGCCAACTATATTATGAAATCAATAGTCAACTATGTTAAATAAGCAACTATCACAATAATATATTTGTATAGTCAACTATGTTATGAAACCATTAGAGTGGACTATTTTATGAAAATAGTTAACTAAGCTTTTAAATTGGTAAACTATTTTGGAAAATAGATAATTATATTATGAAATCAATATAATATGTAGTTTCAAAAATATTCAACTATATTATCAAATATATAACTATAGTATCTTTTTTCGTACGAGTAAATTTCTGACTGAAATTTATTTTGTTTGCAGATCAAATCCAATTTTTCATATATAAAGAAACAATTGATGGAGTACAAACGAGAAGCAAAAAGCGAGGAGGAGTTTCCATATTTAGGAATATAATATTTTTAGAGATTTTTCTTTTACCAACAATAATTAAAACATTTAATGTGGGCAAATCGTCCACTAATTATTTCTCTATGTTACTCACCTATTTTTCGCTAATGAGATGTTAGATCCTTAATTTTGTACTAAAAACCTATTATTGAGCTAATTAACCCTTGTATCATCTATAATTAATCCATTTTTTTTGTCACGATATAATTGATTCATATACAAATAACAAATTTTAATTAAGCCTCAGTAAGATGAAGTAAGAGTAAGACAATATATGTGGACATTGTATTTTTCTTTTTTTTTAATGGCCGGGAGCGAGTCTCCCAAATTTTATTAGAATAACAAAGCAAGTATACACAAACTTGTCTTGTTTGAAGTGGTTCACACATCTTCTTTCATGATCGAAACAATATCCATTGAAACAAAATTTAAAGCATGAAATACTAACGGCAAAGAAAAAACATAGTTTGCTAATCCATTAGCCTCCTTATACATATGAGCAAACCGGACTATCCAGTTCATTGATAAAAACCATTGTACAATCGTACGGACAGCAAATGAAAATCATATCCATAACTTAAGAAGCCCAACCACCATCTCCGAATCCACCTCTAACTCCAGTCTCAAAATCCTCTGTTCCTAGACTATGTAGAGGTATAATAAAATCCTCATAACTGCGCTAACAATGCTGAACACCGCCCAATATTCAATGCAAACCCACCACACCAGTTATCTTCACCATTTCGTTGTACACCACATGCAGTCGTCAGCCCCGGATTACAACGAGATGCACCATATAAATTCAGCTTATCCAATCGGTCCTTGGAGCCACTGATATACTCATATATTTACCATTTTCATGTGTATATTTGCATCCTTTATCATCCTTTCTGCATCGTTTATCATCATTTAGAGTGCATTAGTGTAGATTAGCTTAGACTAGCATCTTCGGATCTTAGTTTAGGTTTTGTACATATTTTCTTCTCTTTTACCCATTTTCAGGTGGTATTTGTGGTGATATCAGTATATTTAGAGCCTGGAGGAGTGCAGAGGATGTGAATCTGGGTACAAAGGAGCGGAGAAGCTTAAAGAATGAAGCAGAGGAGCAGTTATCGGGGTCTCAAGTATCGGTTGAGACCGATAAACCGCACAACTGACCGTGGTACGAAGAACATAAGAAGATTTATTGATGGCGGTACGATGACCGGCGTATCGATCAAGACCGATAGAGAAGACAACCGATACCCCCTGGTATCGATGAAGACCGATGACGAAGACCGATATACCGCTCCAGCAAGAACACGCACCGGCTACTGACCACCTGGATTGAAGACGGACTGCACAACCTATCAGTCACACACCATGTCGGGTGTGACCGATACCTTATGCATTTTGTTGACTTTTTCTTATCTCTTTATTTTATTGGCCCGCGTTGACTAGGGCTACTGTTCACAAGGCAGTATAAATACTATCTTATAGCCTTGTGAAGAGTAAGCGGATTCTCCTGATTTTAGCTTTAGCTTAGTTTTCTTTGAGATTTCCATTTGTAGACATTGAATGTGCTAAGTACTTCTTGTTTTTAGTCACTACAAGAAAAATGCACATTGATAGCACATTTCCATAGCACGAATTTCGCAAATGCTATTAAATACGTTACTCCAAATCACTTAACTATATAATAGCTTTTAAAAAATGCTATGCCTAATAATAGCAAAGCGGGAGATGAAAACATTTTAGACCGCCAACTTTAACCAAAATTTTGACTAACACTTAGCTAAAGAGAAAAAAAAATCAACACTTAGTCGAAACCAACACTTCATCGAAAAAAAAAAAATCAACAGCTTTCGTCGGAAACCTAAAATTTAGATTTCGACGGCGATTTGTTCGTCGGTCTGGTTCAGGCCTCGATTCAGATCTTCGTCGTTCTTGTTATCTCCATCGATTCAGATAGTTCGTCGTTCCTCGATTAAGATCTCAGTCGATTGTTTTCTTTGTCGGTCTCGGTATCTCTGTCACGCTTCAATTGATGCTTCTCTAAAACGAAGGTATGTCTCTGCTTGATTTCTTCTTTTCTCCGTTGTGTTCAATTCCATTGATTTCTCAGTTTTTTCAATTTCCTTAACTATAATTTCACTCTCATATTGTGAGGTTTCAAGCTCTGTTGATAACAAAGAAGAGTTTGCTTGTGTTTTTCTGGAAGGAAGAGAAACCTCATCAACCAAACTGTAAGTTTCTCCGCTATTTGTGTATGATTGAAATGAAATTGGTTGCTTGTGTTATTGGGTTGCTTGTGTTCAAATGTTTACTTGTTCATCAGCTTTATTCATCAACTTGTGTATGACTGAAACTGGGAAAATAATCACATTGTCTCGATTTTGATGTTGCTTGTGTTCTGATATATTTAGAAATTTGCTTTGTTCACATATGCTTAATAAGTTTTAAATATCTAGTTTGATATTTGTTTCAGTTTAAGCTTATAAACTGATTTTGAGTAGGCATATAATATGAATTGTTCTGCTCAAATTTAGATTTCGTTGCTTATGTGTTTGCATTATACTTCTTGTGGTTTTAATAAAGGTTAGTTCATATAATGCTGGACAAAGCATGAGTTCATCTTTGCAGGTATTGAAATTAGTTATATGTTGGGATAGTTTCAGTAGAGTTATTAGAATATTTAAGATTTGTTTGCTTGTATTTTCTGCTCATTCAAATGCTCTGAAGACTTGATCCTGCTTACGAGAGAGGTGCACGATTATTTGTACAAGCCGTCGCTGCTGCTTCAGAAGATGGTGATATGGTAATATGTCCCTGCATCGATTGTCGAAATGTAGACCGACATTCGAGTAGTATTGTAGTTGATCATCTAGTAAGAAGAGGAATGGAGGAGGCCTACAAGCTACGGCTGGATTGGTATCATCATGGCGAAGTAAACTCAGGGGCTGAGTGCTCTGAGAAAGTAAACCAGTGGAATGATGAGGTTTGTGGGCTATATCAAGCTGCTGAGTATATAGATGAAGAGTTAGTTAATAATTGTGAGAATGCTGAGGGTGAACAAAAGTTAGAAGATGAGTTCCTTGCAAAGCTAGCAGATGCAGAAACACCGTTATATCCAAATTGTGCTTCCTATAGCAAGCTATCAGCAATTGTGTCATTATTTCGCCTTAAGACACATAATGGCTGGTCCGACAAAAGCTTTAATGATCTCTTTGGGACATTGTCAGGCATGTTACCAAAGGATAACGTACTTCACACATCGTTATATGATGTTAAGAAATTTCTGAAGTCTTTTGATATGGGTTATCAAAAGATTCATGCATGTATAAATGATTGCTGCCTATTCAGAAAGAAGTACAAGAAGCTTGATAATTGTCCCAAATGCAAGGCTTCAAGATGGAAGGTTAACCTGCACACGGGTGAAGTACAAAAGGGTGTTCCACAGAAAGTACTGCGGTACTTTCCGATAATCCCACATCTAAAGAGGATGTTTAGGTCTGAGGAAATGGCTAATGACTTAAGGTGGCATTTCACAAACAAGAGCAGCGATGGGAAGATTCGTCACCCTGTAGATTCTGTGACGTGAGATCAAATGAATGACAAATACCCGTCATTTGCTGCTGAACAAAGGAACATCCGGCTTGGACTTTCCACAGATGGATTCAATCCATTCAACATGAAGAATACAAGGTATAGTTGCTGGCCTGTCTTGTTGGTGAATTATAATATGGCTCCTCACCTATGTATGAAGAAGGAGAATATCATGCTTACCTTGTTGATTCCTGGTCCACACCAACCTGGAAATAGTATTGACGTCTATTTAGAACCTCTTATTGAGGATTTACACCATTTATGGAACAATGGAGAGTTAACATATGACGCCTTCAGCAAAACTACTTTCACACTTAAGACAATGCTTCTTTGGACCATAAATGATTTTCCGGCTTATGGAAATCTTGCTGGCTGCAAAGTAAAGGGTAAAATGGGATGTCTTATATGTGGAAAAAACACAGATTGTTTGTGGCTGAAGAATTGCAGAAAGCATGTGTATATGTCCCATAGAAAGGGTCTGCCACCAACACATAGTTACCGGGCGAAAAAATCATGGTTTGATGGACACGCTGAACATGGGACAAAATCTAGGATTTTGATGGGTCACAATATTTTCCAAACCGTGAAAAATTACAAGAATGATTTTGGAAATGCAAAAGAATCTGCAGGAAAGAAGAGAAAAAGGACTGAATGTGTTGGTACAGGCGCGGATAGTGAGGATTCGGACAGTGAATCAGAAGAAGAGGAAGAGGAAGAGGAAGAGGAAGAGGAAGAGGAAGAGGAAGAGGAAGAGGAAGAGGAAGAGGAAGAGGAAGAAGTAGACTTGGATGAGTTATCAAGATGGAAAAAAAATAGATATTTTTCAAGCTACCTTATTGGAAGGTATGATACATATCTTGTCTTAGCTTAGTATTGATAAACTTAAAGTTCTTCTCTTAACAATATTTATAATTATTTAGGAGCTGCCTATACGAAGCAATTTAGACGTGATGCACGTCGAGTCAAATGTGGCTAGAAGCCTCATTTCTACATTATTGCATTGTGGGAAAACAAAGGATGGTCTGAATGCTCGAAAAGACCTACAAGTGCTTGGTATTCACAAGGATTTGCACCCTAAAACCGTAGGAAAGAGAACATACCTTCCCGCCGCACCTTGGTCGTTGTCAAAGTCAGAAAAAAGATCTTTTGCAAGCGATTATTTGACTTCAAAGGTCCAGATGGGTATTGTTCCAATATATCTAGGGGAGTTACGTTAGATGATTGTAAGGTAACAGGCCTTAAATCACACGACTACCACGTCTTGATGCAACAACTTCTACCGGTTGCACTTAGAGGTTTATTACCTAAAGGTCCTAGGATTGCAATTCTTCGGTTATGCACATTCTTCCATCATTTGTGTCAGCGAGTAATCGATAGGGAACAAAATTTCAGTTATGGAGGTTGAAATTGTGGAAACACTTTGCATGTTTGAAAGATTTTTTCCTCCAAGCTTCTTCGATATCATGGTCCACTTAACAGTACATCTAGGAAGAGAAGCAAAACTCGGTGGACCAGTACATTTTCGATGGATGTACCCGTTTGAAAGGTACTTCTTGTACCTTTACATTTCATCTTTTAGTGAAAACTGATCGTTTATGTGTTAATATCTTGTTTTACTGCCTTATCATAGGTACATGAAAGTTTTGAAAGACTATGTAAGAAATCCTGCAAGACCAGAGGGTTGTATTGCAGAGTCATATCTTGCAGAGGAATGCATGGATTTTTGTAGTGAATTTCTAAAAAAGACAACAAGAGTAACTGAGAAAATTGACAGAAATACGGATTATGAGAGCAGTTCTATTCTAGAGGGACGTCCAATATCAGCAGCCACGACTTTGGAGCTTACTGAATCCGAGAGAAACATTATCCATCTTGCAGTAATTCAAAACACAGCTGTGGTGGACCCTTATGTGGAGTAAGTTTCCACTGTTTATATCTAACTTGTCCTTTCCTTGATGAATATCAATCTTCTTATTCATTTATCTTGTCTTTACAAGCATGCACTTGGAGTATCTACAAAACACTAATGCAAGATGTAGACGTGATGCAACAATGTTATGGAATATGCATACGAAGAATTTTGCAGCTTGGTTAAAAGAACAGGCAAGTTGTTAGCTAATTCAATTTACTGTGTACATGTACCTTAGCATTTAGCTTTGGAATGAAGACAACTGACTTTTGTTTTATTAGGTTTCTCTTGATTCAGATAGACATGGAGAAATACTTAAGTGGTTGGCATATGGTCCACGAAGTAAAGCTAGGTCCTATACAGGTTATATTGTTAATGGGCAGAGGTTTCACACAAGCTCAGTGTCTAGGAAAAGTCAGAATAGTGGAGTCTTTTATGAGGCAACAACCATGTGTAGAGCTAGTGCTAAAGATACTTCACAAGTGGTTGATTTGGTGTCGTACTATGGCAGAGTCATTGACATTATCTTATTGGACTATAATGTCTTCTATGTTCCTATATTTCGGTGTGAATGGGCAGTGAGAGGTAATGGTGTCAAAGTAGAGGATGGCTTTACACTTGTTAACCTCAACCAGAGTCAAGTGTCTTTCTCAAAAGATCCCTACATATTAGCCTCTCAAGCCAAGCAAGTATTTTATTCAAAGGAAGACGATTCATCGAGTTGGTATGTTGCTATGAAAGGTCCATCAAGAAGATACAGTGAGGAAGATGTAGAAGATGTAGATTTAGATGTTGGGCCATTGCCGTCATTTGTTGACATTGATGTTAGCGATTTAAATGATGAAGCTCAAAATGCCAGAACTGATTGTGAAGGCATATATGTTTGAAATGCTTTGTTTTTTTTATCTTGTTGTAATACAAATATTATTGGATAGGAATGCAGATTCCACTGATCTTATTGTGTTTTATTGAGTTTTCTAATTGATCGTATGCCAAGTCATCAATGGAGGCCTACGGTAGAGATGACTACCATTGATGACTCCTTGAATTTTTCCATAGCCTGGCCTGCAAATAAGGTTCTGTTTTCAACTACCATTGATCACGAACCTCAGTTTTCAACTCCACAAATGCAATCAGGATCCTCATCTCAGCTTAAGAAATCTGCAGCAACTCCATTACCTCCTGTAAAGAAAGCTAAAACAATCTCATCACCAGTTCGGAGATCTCCGGTAAGCTGTTCTTGTTTGCATTTTTTTTGTTATAACAAATGGCCTGCGAGTACATTAACATTATAAATGCGTATATTGTCAGCGTAAAAAACATGCTTTCAAGGAAAATCAGAAATGCAAGTTGATGGATATTTCCGGCAAAAATCGGGTCGTTGCTGAAGGACGTTGGAGTACAAACGATCCGCAACGTTCTGTCCACTGTGTTCCCTTAGGACCTAATGCCGTACGAGTATGGGTGGATATAGTGAAGGTCAAAGATGCAGCAGTTTGGAGAACTTCAGAGGAAATCGAATATATGGAGGATGCACTTGGTACAGCTATTGCGTGGCCGGAGGACAAAGTGGTAGCCTTTTGAACTGAGGTTGTGAAATATTTGAACTTTGGTGGTTGTTATGCATTTGTGATGTTAATTTAGGTACTGGAATGAGACTTGTGGTATGTATGAATTGAAGTTTGGTTTATGAAATTGAATGTTTTGGATATTGGCAAAACAGGTTCCGGGAAATATTGTAATGACATTTGCTTAATACAACTGCTTAAAATAAGGGTTATAACAAAGAATACTATAGCATCTACGAAACAATTAACCATAGCACCTACAAATCGCTATTATTAAACATATTACAGTGATACATAATAATATATTACAACAGTTCAAAGGTGTTAGGAAACAATAAATTAGAGCGTTTAACATTGCTACAGTTATATAATGTAAGAGCATTCAATTAATGCTATAAGATCAAACTATATAATAGCATACCAAAAAAACGCTATTATATATGGTGACCCTATTATAGCTGGGGCAGACATAGCGTTTAGAAAAACGCTATAAATCACATACTATAGCGTTTTTCGTGTGCTAAGAATGAGCATTTTTCTTGTAATGAGTTTTAATCAAGTTAAAGTTTCCATTTCATTTTCGCATCTTATTTAATCGCTCTTTACGATTTCAAGCTCTCTGCATATTCCGAGCTCAGTCATGGCTCTTACCATAGCCATGAGTGAGTAGTCTACTTGTTGAGCTTAGAAGTAGTATATTAGGACTTATAAATCTTGGTTAAGGTTGCAGAAGGTCCAACGCACTAGATCCTCGAGCTTAGGTGAGCTGAATACATGATCTGAGACTGATCACTCGGATCTTGATCTCAAGCGGTTCCCTGCCCGACAGGTGTTTGTGGAAATGTTTGACCGACCTTTTGCTCGGCGTAGTGTCCTCGACCACGACAGTGATGTAGTTGCGCTGCGTGGGCTCGATTGGTCCTTGTTATGTAAAACTTGGAGAGTCTCTAAGTCTCGCTACGACAGTGAAGCAAGAACATAGACTCGACAAAGGAGTATTGCGCCACAACAAGGAGTGTGCTTATCTTTATGGTCCATGCCCTAGGTGGTTCTTAAAGGAGAGACATTTACCTCGTTTAACCTCACCTTGCTAGTTTTAACCAGTTGCTACTCCGAAAGCTCAACTATTTAATCATACCTGCTTCTTGAAATTGTATTCTCTGCTTTTAAAGTTCTCGCCTTTCTTTAGTTTTTAGCTCTGTGACTTGAAACAAACCTCCTCTTATGATTGCTTTAGCTTATTTCGAATGTTCTGTGACTTAGTATTATGTAACCATGCTTCCTTGTGTTCGATCCCATCTATGCTACAATTAAGTCGTGAGTTAAGTTGTTAGCATTGCATTAGTTTATTTGTGACATTTATATGTGCTTGTTATTGCATGCATAGTAAGAAAATGACTCATCACCCACCCACCATATCATTCTTTTAACCTTGGCAATTGTCCATGTGTGATATGTATTTGTTAAATTTTCTAAGACAACTTCCTTCGACAACTCCTTAATAAAACACACTATTCTCACTAAAAACATTTCTACACTTCCATTTCCATCCCACCAAACAACTGCTACAAACGTCGTAAGCCACAAACCATCTATTTTCTCGACTCTCTCCCACATGTTCTCATAAATCCATTCAAGTAATGTCTTATCAAAGAATGCATGTCTCCTCCTTATAGGTACAATACGAACCATATCCCTACGCCGCATCAATATAATCTATAGATCAAATCACGCTTAAAGTATATCCAATGGGTGTGAAATGTTACATTCAGGCCTTGAAACTGAAGTGCCTTAACACTGTCGCCGAAATGCACGCAAATACTTCATCTCTCGCATCACCATCTATTATGCCTATAACATAGAAGACATAGTCATGTCATATACTATAATTTATTTACTTTGTTTATCGAATAACAAATTGAAGGGCAAAATCGTAATTATAACATATACACCGAGCGGGATATGAGCGAAAGCGGCAAGGCTGTTCACGGAACACGGCGCTAAAGAGGTCATTGTAAACGTGCAAGACGAACTCGGCCAAAAGGTCTCTATTTCGATTGGTCAAGACAAAGTCATATACTACCACTGAGATGTCACAAACGAGAATGATGTCAAAAACATTGTTAACTTCACCGTTAAGAAACATGGTAAGATCGACGTTTTGTCTGATAACGCCAACGTTTTAGAGCAGCAAGCTAGCATCCTCGACATTAAACTCGATGAGTTTGATAGAATTATAACCGTAAACTTCTATGGCGCAGCGACGTTCATAAAATGCGTGCCACGAACCATGGTGGTGTATGGGACATGTAGCTCGATCCTGTGCTCCACAAGAATCACGGCAAAGATCGTGGAGAGGGCGTCGAACTGCACGGCCGGCTTGAAATTTTTTATGCGTAATGCCAAAAAAATTTAATCTTATTAAGAATCATAAAAATCAAAAACTTAAAAAATATATGCTTGCGAGGAGGTTCAAACTCGTAAGTTGGATGTCCTGCCTTTTGGATTACCCACTAACAAACTACTTTCAAAAATTGATGCCCTTAACTTTAATATATTTTTCATGTGCTTAAAGTACCAGTTTCATGGACTTTAGCCCATGACTGGTCATACCCGCTGTTACAAAGCGTCGAAGCACATGCTCTTAGGTTTGGTAAAGTCGTCCGCCTGAGAGTTTGAGAAACGTGAGATCAGATTCAACGGCGTTGCGCTGTTTGGGATCGTGATGCCGATAGTTTAGTTTGCGATAGTTACAAGACCGAGGCGAGTAAGATGGAGGAGATTTTCAGTTTATAGGCGAATTTGAAAGGCGTTGTACTCAAGGCTCGACACGCGGCATAAGCTACTTTGTTTCTTGCTTCTGATGACTCTGCTTACGTGAATGGCTATAACCTTTCGTCGACAATAGTTACACCGTGGTTAAGCCTTAACCAACTTGGTCACAGGCTGACTTAAACCGGGATTTATTTTTAACATTTTTGGGCCTTTACTATTGGGCCTTTGATTCCAGATAAGGAGAAAATCAATTTTTCTTTTTATGGATAATTTTATGTACAAGTCAATCAATATACCTGGAGTAATGCGCCTTTATAACTGCAATTGATAACCAATGCCACAAAAATGAATTTCAGCTATGATTGCACCTAAAAGGGCATATCCTAATTTAAGTATTTATAATTATCAGAATGTTACTTACTACTAACTTTGTTTTTCGGAAGAGTTTCTCAGTGATTTAGCGAGCATTATCCGACTTATTATGCCATTATTTAGTTTTCAAATTCTATATTATGAAGTGTGTGTTTTCTATCAACGAATTCTATATGAATGTTCTTCCATGAGTTTATCAATATCGAGAAACTCCTTTATCTAACTTAGCACAAGGACTTCGCTTAATTATTTCACGGAATTTTATATGTAATGACACATATTATTTTTAACGATTAATTTACACAGTTGACTAATTATCTTATGGAAGATTTGTATGAGTTAAGCAAATGGCTGGCATATTTTTCTATTACAGTTAGTAAGATTGTAAAGCGACGTGATGATGATAGTGGGTGAGATTTTTGAATAAAGTAATTTCTCATTAAGCAATTTATCTTGGGTGAGAAACAAGATCTTGATAAATGTCGTGACATGATCCGCATTAATATTATATTTATGTTAATGAGAGACTTTACTAGCAAATAGTTAGAGATTTAAAGGAAATGAAAAATTAAAATTGGTTGATAAAGTTATATGGTTGAAAATTAAAATTGGTTCATAAATTCATCGAATAGTTATTATTATTATTTTTTTTTATTTTTTTTCACGGGCGCACTCATCCCTATTGTTTACAAGAATGCAGTGGCATCATTGAACCAAACAGGAACAGAAGTGCTAACATAAGAAAAAACTGATTTGCGGAGACGAGCATTCCTTGCGAGAAGGTCTGCTTTTTCATTCTTCCCCCTAGGACAAAACTTGAGGGTAAAGTCCGGGAAAGAAAAACGTAACTCCTGAAATTCTTCAAGTTCTGTACGGAATCGCGGCCAGCTCTCTGGATCTTCTATCATACTGATCAAGCTCTGAGAGTCTGTGAGAAATGCCGAACAGAAACGGTCATACTTGCGGAGACTGGACATAACCCATAGAAGACTATGTAATTCCGCATGGAGTGGTGTTAAAACACGCTGCATTCCCCTTGTTCCCAATAAATCTGATGTCCCATCGTTAAGTTCCAGGATCCAGCCCACACCACTCGTATTGTCGGTATCTTTCCAAGACCCATCTATGAAACACCGGAAAACCTCTTGTGATTCCTCTTCCAGCCTATTCCTTATCGGGGGTGTGGTAGGAAGCTCCCGATCATCATTAGCGAGGAACCATTCCCCAGCTTCCTTTCTCGCCAATTCCACTATTGCCTGGGGTGCTCTGTCCACATTGTTAAAAACTTTATCATTTCGTGCTTTCCAAATATACCATATTAGCCAGGGGAAACATCTGACATATTCCTCTACTTCTGCCCGAAATGGGATTCGTGAGAGCAAATAATCCATGTTACACCATAAGTTTGCCGCTGGGAAGACCTCTATAGGATTCGGGATATTTGACAGGGCCCATACTTGGCGCGCCGGTGCACATGTGAATAAGACATGATTAATCGTTTCCTCACTGTTACCACATCGAGGACATTGTCGACCCTGTTGCAGATGGCGGTGGGCCAGCCTTTCGTTCACCGCCACTGCCCCCGATAGGGCTTGCCATAAGAAATGACGTATTTTATTTGTTGTCTTCTGTTTCCACACTTTCTCCTTCAGTGGATTCACCGACGGGAGTTGTTGGGCATACACCAAATCTGCATCCAACTGTTGTCTAGCAATCTCATACCCAGAACGTACTGTATACAAGCCTGATTCTGTAAAATGCCAACAATATCCATCTGGTGTTCCTCGTAGTGAGGGGCGAACGAATAAGATTAATGGGATATCCTCTGGGTGAACAGAAGCGCGAAGTGTATCTATCTTCCATTGTCCTGTCCGCTGATCGATAAAATCTGAGACTCGCTCATGTCGATTAGGATTCTGGAACAAACTCCGGGCTCGCCGTGGATGGCTATCCGGGATCCACTTATCGGTCCAAAACCAGGATTGCGCTCCGGAGCCTATAGTACGTCGCATCCCTTTCGCTATAAGTGGTTGAGCACTGATCAAACTACGCCACCCATAGGAGGGACGATAATGTTTCCGAGCTTCGAAATGGTGTGAATATCGAAAGTACTTGCCTTTCAGTACTCGTGCCACTAAGGACCTTGGGAATCGGTGTAGTCGCCAGAGCTGCTTAGCCAATAAGACTTGGTTGAACTCTTCGTAAGACTTAAAACCCATTCATCGAATAGTTATATGGTTGGCATGCTAGTAAATCACATAGCACAATATTAAGATTGATGTAGACGACTTAACATATAAATGTCACTATATATATATATATATATATATATATGGGTTTTGTTTTTATAGACGATTCAAGTTTTCTACCATCCAACTATATAATTGTTATGATATATTAAAGCACTATAAGAAAATCCGTAATTTCGTTATTAATGTATTAATTGTTTGGTGGGGTGAGTTTGTGTATATAAAAGAAGGAGAGCAGTTGAGTTAATTTTTGCATCAAACAAAACACATTTCAAAAAAGAAAAACAATCAATCAAAGAAATGGCAACTTCAGGAACATACGTATCCGAAATCCCCCTGAACGGTTCGGCGGAGAAGCACTACAAGATGTGGAAGCACGAAGGCCACCTCTTCTCCGAAGCCATCGGCGACCATATGATCCATGGAGTCGCCATGCACGACGGCGATTGGCACACTCATGGCGCCATCAGATCATGGGACTACACATGTGGTCTCTATCTAAACTCTTTTCTACATATAGCACCATGCATATACTACATAAGATCTGTAATAACGCGATCTAGGGTTGTGTTTTTTGTACCTAGATGGGAAGAAGGAGGTGTTCCGGGAGAGAAGAGAGTTTGACGACGAGAAGATGGCGGTCAAGCAGATAGTTTGACGACGAGAAGATGGCGGTCAAGCAGATAGCGGTGGGTGGTCACGTGAGGGAGTTGTACAAGGTGTATGACGTCATTTTCCAGTTTATCCCGACGTCGGAGGAAGGATGTGTCTGCAAAATCACTATGGTGTGGGAGAAGATCAACGACGACTTTCCAGAGCCAACTAACTACATGAAGTTCGTCAAGAATATGGTTACTGGTGTGGACGACCACATGGCCAAGGGCAAGAACAGTGCTTAAATTGTTGTTGGGAAAAAAAATCTAAGAATTTCAAGAACTACAAGAACTGGTTACAATATCTACTATATACACTTAATTTATTATAAATAATCATAAAATTACGAAGAGTGCAAAAATTATTTGTCTCTATAAATTTTTAGATCTTTTCATTCATGTCGGTATGAGAATAAAATTATAATTAGTAATTTAATACTTACGTTGTGATATTGAAAAGAAAAATAACTAAGTTATATTCTTTTGTAATCAGTAAAAAAATACGTGCATGCCGCCATCGAAAGCAAACTTGTTCTTTCTTATATTTCACAGTATTGTGTATTTTTTCTACGGGTTCTATGATGGATACAATCGTTATTCTTTCTCAAAATAAAAAAAAAAATCGTGAACACCACAAAAAATGTAAGAGCGAGTACAACCTCTTCCGCGATCAAAGAAAAGTAAATATATATCTACGTTTGATAAGTTTTAGGATTTTTTCTTGGTTGGCCTTTAAACTCTTAGACAGCCAGAATAAGGAGAGATTTAGTTTTGTTTTGGAAAAAAAGTTTATATATATATACATATATATGTACAACATGAAAAATAGAAAATAAGAAGAACGAATCTAAAAGCTATGGAAATGCAGGACGAAAACAAATTGAATGCAAAATATACGAAAATGATATACAATTGCTCTCATATCAAGAACTGTCTTCCACAGCCGTGGCAATTACGTTGATTGTTGCCATAAGCGAACAAAAAAAATTTCAATTCATAAAAATTTGTCTATAACAAACACTATTGTCATATAACAAAAACGAATAAGAACTAAACTATCTACAACAAAAACAAATAAAAAACTAAACTAACAGACAAAATATTAGGTAAAATGTTGTTTTTTATTTTTTTCCTATAAAATCATTAACCAAACATACAAAATTAACATTTGTAACAAATTCTCTTTCAATAGATAAAATATCAAAATCATTCAAACTTAACAGTTTTAATCTAATCGTGAGAAATGACAAAACAAATTTATTTCTTTACCCAAATATTTAACAATAAATAATTTTTTCATATTTATTTATTAAAAGATTACATATTTTTATCGTGTGTTCTTTGTTTACCCACAAATCTATTAATGTCTAATCTATCTTATAACTATGTGAAACTAAGAATAAAAATATGCCCTTAATTTTTCAAAGCTTTTTGATGCCCTAAGCCAAAACTTCTTTTTTTCACCTAAACATGCCCTGCCGTCTTCGAGTCCCATGGAAATAGGTAGAAGCAGCAAAGATCTGCAACACTCACTGAAGCTATGAATGCGGCAAAAGAAATTGATAAGTCCCAACGATACTCTCAAACTAGACCAGAACCATCCACATGCCGAGAGATGTCAATGGACTAAGAAGAGGGCCGACCCCTAGAAAAACACTTCCGAACCTAGTTTGAGAAATACAGTTTTTTCCTTTTTTATATTTTATTATATTAGCGTGAATAGCTTTGGTCAATTAAATAGCTTTGGAATTGCCATCAGTTTGTGGACAATTTTACGTTAAAATCAACCAATAATATACTTGGAGTAATGAGCATTTATGGCTGCAATATAGTAGTATTCTTTACATTTTTCACTCTTGCCCAAAAAAACAATAACTTAACTTCAGCTAGCTATGCTTACACCTAAAGGGACATAACGTAATACACCAATTTCTGAGAATATATGGTGCATGGAGAGAGGCTTAAAAGAATTGATTTGGCTACCTATATCACGAAAGTGCATTTATCTTTTCGGTCACATGTCTTCAGAGAACCCCAGAGTTAAACGTACTTGAGCTGGAGTAATTAAAGAATGAGTGACCTACTGGGAAGTCATTTTCCGTACCGTGCGAGTGAAGCTAAAACATAGCAAAAGATCGCGTGGTAATTGCAGGGTCAATAAAATATGCATTTCGAGCCTCACTAGCTAACGCACCGACCGTCGGATAAGTTTGGACCCTCAGGCTGAGAATGGGTGTGGGACCCACATGAAAGGCGGTCGAGACGTTATACATATCCTACATAAAATATGTATAACATATATAAAAAAACTCATGACTGTCACAATGTCACTAACTAGTAACTTTGTTTCCAAAAAGAGTTTCATGGTGATTTGACAAATACAATCCCATCACTACAAAAAGGTTGTTTAGAATCATTTATTTTAAATGTTTATATCACTTATAATTGATACAAACGAATTTTACATCACTTACAAAAGTGATTCATGACTGGTTGATGCAAATATTTTGTATCAGTTGTTGTAATCGATGTTAAATTTGGGTCAGTTGCAAAAAAATGATGTTAATATTTACATCAATTTAAAGAGATGATGCTAAATTTATTACATTTACAAAAACTGATATTAAATATTTATATCAGTTATTTAATTGATGTTGTCTAATAATTAATTAAAAGTAAAAGTAGCTTACAATAACTTTTACATTTTAAAATGATTTATAAAACTAAAAAATAGCTAATAACATCTTTCTTCTTAATTGTTTTTTCATTTTCGATCTAAACATCCTTTTTACTTTTTTTTCTTGGTTCACAGTTATTGTAATACTGATTTTATATAATCAAACAAAATTTGGTTACAATGATTTTTTGTTACAACGAGAGAACATATAGATTTACAAAAAACATATATTAAAAAATAGATCTTCTCCTCTTGTTGAATTGTTGAGATGGAACTTGTAAATTCTTAGTTTGTTCTTATCCGTTATATCAATCATCTTCGTCAGTTTCACTTTCTCCTTTTTCTGCAAAATTTGTTTTACCATCATATACACTACAATGAACACCAACAACAACAAATTTATTTGCATTAATGGATAATAAACTCTACCCAATATAAAAATCATGTTTAGATTAGGATCGACTTACCATTTTACTTCTCATTGTTAATATAGGAAATGATAGCTTGGCACAAGTGATCTTAAGCATTGATCCAAAGTTTGATATATATATCTATACACACAAAACAAAAATCTTAAGTAAGAGATATAACTAAGCATCAAGCAAAAGAGAATGAGAGAAATTAGAGAACTTCTTCCTCTGAGAAAAAATGGAAACGGTTTCATGTATATTGAAAAGAATCGTGTGTATCTTTTATAAGAATTTAGTGATATAACTGCATATTAGTTTATTTTCTTTGAAAATTACATCTAAAAAATTAATTTTTGTAGAATATAGCACAATTTTATTTTTTCCATTTAACTATAAGACAGAGAACTTTTCATCGTGTATCAGCAATTTAAGCTAATGGCAGCTATATTTGGGGATCCCACGTTGATTTAGTTCAAAGAATTTAATTTGTTTCAAATCTAATTTAATCCAAATATATAGGTAATACAATAGGAAACATACATTTCTTTAAAATCTAACACTATAAGTTTTAACTTTTTAAAGCCAACTTATAATTTATCTTCAGTTATTTATAAACAACTTGTTGTGATCTTATATAGTTAGTACTAAAATCCCTCAATTAATGGAACAAGAAAGATTTTAAATATTGTATTTCAACTAAAAATACAATTTTATCTCAACGATTATTATATTATTTTGACAATTGAACCTTAATCTCATAATTAATATCGTTCTTCATTGATATATATTTTATATCATTTTCTAAATGATATTAACATGAATGAATAAATATATCAATTATTTAATTGATGTAAATTCGTATTTCTAAATCAATTTTTGTAAATGATGCAAACTAATATATACTTGTATCATTTGTATTGAACCGATGTGAAATAAGTCACTAATAGCATTAATTATAATAAGTGATGGGAAATAATATATTTTGGGGGAATTGCAATAATACCACGTACGAAAGTCAATCAATCGATTATGCCACACTAAAAAATGTGTTTACAAAAATGCCACACTTTGTGTATCAAAGTACAAAATTACCCCTACATAAACTTTTGGAAAAAAATATACATGAAGAACAATAAAACCGAGAAACAAACAAAGCTGTTCCTCCTCCTCCGCAGCCTCCGATCGCCACCATCACCTCCGCCGTAAACCCCACCACAACTCACGAAAAACACAAACCCTAGCTCTTTTTATAGTTCCCAGATCTGTTCACACTACAAGAAAACACAGCATTTGCTACTCCCAAAAGAGTCACTAATCCGTCATAAAAACCCGATCTGTGACGATTTTACGACGGAAATTAGTCGTCGCTAAAGTATCGTCGCAAATTAATGACGTCGCAAAAGCGACGCACTCTTGTGACGACTTTGTGACCATTTTTTTGCGTCCCATATGTTGTGGTGATTTTGTAACGTTCTTAAGTGGTCGTAATTTTGTAACAAATCTGTAACGATGTGTAGTGGTTGTAAATTAACGACGGAGTTGTGACCGTTTTGTTCGTGATACTTATGCAACTGATTTGTGACTAGTGTTAGGAGTCGTACTATTACAAATCCGTAACAAATTAGTCACAATTTTGTGACACTTAAATACATGATTAATGTTCTTAAATAATAGATTTTATTAGTAATTATCAATTTCTTTTGCTTTCTAAGAACTTGGAAATCATTAAAATCAGTAATAAGAGCATTCATAACCAACAAGTTAATGTATTATACTAGCAGAAAATGCAAGTTAATGTATTTTACAAACATAAAATACAAATATCATACACAAAATTAAGAATATTTTCAAAAGCATTTAGTATATCTTCACCATAGCAGTTCTTCTTGAACAAAATAGATGTGGTCGCTCACTCGCTTGGCCAACCCTTGGACCAATTCAAAAATAGACATAAGGAGATTGGAATCAATGAATACAACATAATACTCTAAGACCAAATAAACCAATTAGCTAAGAAGTCTCAACACAACCACACAAAGAAACGAAACAAATCCCTAGAAAAATCTAGATTGTTCAATGACGAGACTTTTTCCTATGAAGAAGACTGAATGGAAACTTGATTTCAACTAGGAATTAGAAGATGGTAAACAAAATACGATAACTGTTTAGCAAATTAAAAGAAACGTACTGATAACAGGTAAATCCATCTCTAAACTAACATGTTCAAGAAGCTTGAATCCATCCATGTCAGGCATATGAACATCACTGATAACAATATCAAAACCATTCATGTTCTTGAGTAGCAAAGACAATGCAATCTCTGCTCTGTTACATTTCCTTACTGTAATAATAATCAAACAATACAAAAAACTTAGTCAAATTCAAAACATCAAAAACTAAAAATCTCAAAAACAAAAATATGAAAAATCCAAACCAGAATCTCCAAAGTTCTTGTTTTTAACAAAATTTTAAAGAATTTTTCAAATCACACTCTTGAAAAATAAGCTCTAAATCAGAATCTTTAACTAGATCACAATTGATTGATGAAAGAACACACAAAAACAGAGCTATTTATAACAGTGATTATACAAACAGTCGGTGAAATTCCTAGTCAAAATTCATAGCTAAATTATCTATTTTTGGATTAGTCAACAATTCGTATTAAAATTATAATTCAGCCAAGGGTTATCAAATCTTAGCTTGCTAGAGATGGAGAAGATCTTCACCATAGCAGTAGCGTAATAGATCTACTGAAATTCCTCAACGACAATATATGAAATCTTAGGCGAAGGTAAGCATCGTTCTTGGATTCACTTCCTTCTTCCAAGGAACGGCGAACCTAAAACACTACAAAGCACAAATCTTACTATTCAAACTCAGTGAGTAAAAGAATGATTGAGCTGAAGTTGCGCAGTGATCACTGCAACACGGATGACTTTCAGTGAGATCCTCTACAATTAAACTGAGCAAAAAATATATTCACTCTTTGTTAGATAACTAAAGTGTTCTTACCAGTATACTCGTTCATCTCTGTAGCTTATTGTCTCAGTTACATCAACTTCAGAGGTTAGCAATTCTACAAGAACAAGTCATATGTTAGCAGAAAATCACTCATAGCAACATAAGCTTCCCCCTCAATTCATACCTTGAACCTTTGCCTCAATTTCAATCTCTTGTTTCTGGGCATTGGATAACTTATTAAGAAACGGAAACATCAATGCAATCAAGTAACGGAGATTCATTAATCTTTATCTTTTTCTTCACATACTCCGGGGGTTGTACAGATCCTCCAGTTTGTTGTCGGTAGAGTGGACTTCCTCTGTTTCATCTTCATGTCTTCTTCTTCCGTTCTTGGTCAAGGAAAGATCCAGAGATGAAAATGGGAATTGAAGTACGAGTTTAAGGCTTTAAGCTACCTGATTGTATCAAGAAGCAAGTAATCACAATCAATGGTCAGTTTCCATGTCCTACCATGGACACTTAACTTGTTTCAATATAAATTAACCTACTAAAGTAAACAAAAAAAATGGGAATCAAAATCCAAGTTTCTAACCTTGTTTGAGACAATAACACAAATGGAATCACAAAAAAAGAGATAATGATTTCAACAATCTCGGAAACCTACAGAGAGCAAAGCATTGTAATAATCCCAGGAAGGTACAAACCCTTCACTAACTAAAAGACCCTCCATCACTATTACAGTCTAATAAGCATCAAATACCGAAAAAGAAGAAAATGATTTAACCCAACAACACCAAACCACATAGTGAAAGAGGAATCGAACCTTAGAGATGAGTGATGTCCTGAGGCAGAGGCAGAGGGAGCTCGAGACCTTAAGAGACTCCGAGAGAAGAGAATAATGGAGACAGGGAGAGACAAAGAGAGATATTGTCGCGATTTAGGTGTTATCCAATTCTCTCCGCCGCGTAGGAGAAATGGCGAGTAGGGTTTCTCAAAGAAAGAGAAACCATAAAAGTGTCTATGTGTTAATGAGATATTTTTATTGACGTGGTTCCGTATATAGGAGCCAAAATTTTGATTTTTTAACTTAATTTGGGAGAGAGGGAAACCAAATATTTTTGGTTTTGGTTCCCACCAAAAATCTTTAAGTAAAAGTTTTTAGAGTTTCTTCGAACAAAAAAAAAAGTTTTTAGAGTTTAGGGTATAGAATTGTTGTATCATGAATATGGTATATATTTGTGTAGGCAATTGGAACTTAATCCGTATAATTTTTTTTAAAATTAGACAAGTATATAAAAATTGTTATGATAATCGATCATATATAGAGATACATAGTAGAATGACATTTCCACATATTTATCCTTCTTGGTTGAACGATTTGTGGAGAAATGTATCTAACATATCACATAAGCAATTTTAATAGATAAAGTTTATGTCAAATGAGCCTAAATATTTTTGATTGTATAAATCTCTTTACCTAATTGTGACGACTTTGCCACTACTGCAGAAGTCATAATTCGAAACCCTATACCCTAAAACCTTTTGACTCCAAATGGTATGACATTATCATATCCAATCTTAACTTCATCATTTGCCTTACTTCTCGTGTCATAAAATGGATTTATATTTAACTCTTAAGTTCACTTTTGGCAAAAAAACAATCATTCTTATATATTTATATAATTACATGGACTTTATGATTACAATCTAGGGTTTAATTCAAAATTCATAAAATTTTGAATTTTCATAGATGTGAGTGTTAAATGTAAAGTGAGTGGTAATTTTGAATAATGTACCTTCCAAATATACTTTCTTCTACTTGAAATAAGTTAATAATTTTTCCAAAATCAAACTCGGAGTTGCACATTCGTCACAAATTTGGCTGCGCGTCACAAATTCGTGACTAAAGAGTCACAAAATTGTGACCACTTTGTGACTAATTTAATAGTCATTATTCCAACCCTAAACCCTAAACATTTTGAGGCTAAATTGTATGACATAGACCTTACCAAGCTAAACTTCATCTATTTCCAATCTTTTTGTTTTTGAAAAAGAGTTATATGTAACTTATAAAGTCCAATTTGAAAAGAAAAAAAAATCATTCTCATAGTTTATAATGTAATCACATACATCTTATGTTTAAAATTTAGGGTTTGGTACAAAATTTAATAAATGTTGAATTTTCAAAGCTGTGATTGGTAATTGTAATGTACATAGTAATTTATAGTGATTTACATTCGGAAAATACATCCTTCAACTTTTAATATGTTAATGATTTTGGAAAACTATTAAAGAGCGTTACAAATCCGTGACAAATTTGTCACATAATTCATCATGTGGTCACAAATCCGTCACAACTTTGTCACAAACACTTAGTGAAAAACACATGTTTTTACAAGTCTAATTAAACACGTTGCCACCTACTTTTTTGGTTGTTGACACTTTTAGCGACGCCCCACAAACATCACAAATCTGTTACAAATTAGTGACTACATATATATGATCGCAAAAGCGTCACAAATGTGTAACGGTGGTATGACGATTTGTTTCTGTCGTACATTTGCGACGATTTTGCAACAGTGTAAATTTTCTGTCGCAAATGTGTAACAATTTTGAAGCAAAAGCGTGACAAATTTATGTGACGGAAAAATTCGTCACAAAGACGCGTCACAAATACTGGGTTTTCTTGTATAGTGTAAAGCTCTAGTGAACATACTCAAACAATACGAGTTAATGTCAGGCCAAGTGATCAACTTCAACAAATCGGCTATTACCTTCTCTAGTAAGGCACCGGAGGATCTCAAGCATAGAGTGAAACATATTCTCCAAATTAACACCGAGGGGGGTATGGGAAAATACTTGGGACTTCCCGAACACTTTGGGAGAAGGAAAAAAGATGTCTTCACTAGCATTGTTAAAAAGTCAATCAACGAGCCATTAGTTGGTCTTCTCGGTTTCTCTCAAGGGCGGGTAAGCAAGTCTTACTTAAAGCGGTGTTAACTTCCTTACCGTCCTACGCCATGTCATGCTTTAAGCTCCCAAAGTCCCTTTGTAAACGGATACAATCATCCCTTACTCGGTTTTGGTGGGACGACAAACCGGGGACCAACAAGATTAGTTGGGTTGCATGGGATAAGCTTACCCTCCCATACTCGGATGGCGGACTTGGTTTTCGAGAAATAGAAGAATTCAATGACTCACTCCTAGCTAAGCTAAGTTGGAGACTAGTGAAGGATCCAAAATCCTTAGTGGCGACTATACTCAAAGGAAAGTATTTTCCTCATTCATCCTTCATGGAGTGCTCTGTATCTTCCAATTCGTCACATGGCTGGACTAGTATTCTAGCAGGACGAGAAGTCCTAAAACAGGGTATGGGAAGCATAGTGGGGGACGGGAAAAACACCAAAATTTGGAGCGATGCTTGGCTCTCCACGTCTGTTCCTCAAAGGCCAATAGGACCACCAAGTCATGAATCATATAACTTGACGGTGTCTGAGTTGATCAACCAAGAATCAAAATCTTGGAACATTGATGTTATACGGAGTCTCTTACCTCAGTATGAGGATATTATCACAAGGATTGTTCTTAGCTCTTTTCCAATGGAAGACTCAAAAGTGTGGTTACCTGTCCCATCGGGTTCGTATACAACAAAATCCGGGTATGCTCTTAGTAAATTACACATTACCCCGACCAGGACAGAAGACTTTGATTGGAAAGCTAGTATATGGAGAGTAAAAACAGAACCAAAAATAAAGCTCTTCCTTTGGAAATTAAAGAGTAAAGCGCTTGCAGTGGGAACCAATCTATCTAAAAGAGGTATTATTGATGGAGGTAGTTGCAAGTTCTGTGGAGCTATCGAAGATGAACTGCATATGATTCTCCACTGTAGTGAAGCATCAAAAATCTAGGAAGCTGCTCCTATTCTATTCAAACCAGATTCGGCTTCCATCAACAACATGAATCAATTCCTTACTTCAGCTCGGCGACAAATCAATCTCCCTCCCACGGGTCTCTCTACAACACCCCTGTTCCCATGGCTTGTATGGAATATGTGGAAATCCAAGAATCTATATATCTTCGAAAACCGTAGGACACCGCCGGAGTCACTGGTTCTTAAAGCGATCAAGGAGGCTCGAGCGTGGCAAGCAGCAAACGATGTTCCAGAAAAACTTGTGAGTCCAGGTAATAGTATAATCTCTAAGGAGGTACCGCAGGATGCGGTTGTGTGTTTAGTGGATGCGTCGTGGGTAAGCTCATTGCAAAGATGTGGTTTTGGTTGGTGCTTTAAGAACTCACGGATGGAGTTACTTCACCAAGAAGCATCTTTGGGTTCCATGGTGAACTCAGCCCTAATCGCAGAAGCTTTAGCTCTGAAAGTCGCCTTAATTGCGGCTACAAATCACGGTTTCCAGAAGCTTCAATGCTCATCGGACTCCCTCTCCTTGGTCACTCTCCTCAACACTAATGGAGTGACTAATGAGTTGAAACCTATTCTCCATGATATCTATTGTCTTAGGAAGGGTTTTAAATCTATCTCTTTTAAGTTTATTTTCCGCTCAGCGAATGTTCAAGCTGATGCTCTCGCAAAAAGTAGTCGTGTAACATTGTTCTCTTCCTCTGTTTGAGGACACAAAGGCTATAAATTCAAATCGGTTTGCTAAAAAAAAAAGGGATTAACCCTACTTTTTCATCTTTCTCCCACAATCTCCAACCGACTAACCTCTCTCCTTATCCATCTTCACTTCCAAAGTCCTAAATTTCTCTAGAATCAGATCTTCAATATCCTAGCGATTTGTTGAGGTTATACATCTCGCAGAAAATGTATCCTTCTTCTAAGCAAGAGACCAGATTCGAGTGGGAGCTTACTAAAGAGAACGCCCGTCCTCTCAAGCGAGGTCATAATGTTCGTCTTCTCAATCACAGTCTCCAATTTCACTCTGACCACCAATAATCTCATCGAGAAACGAAGGTATTGCTTTCAATTTTACATCTCTGGTAGCTCTGGGTTTTTTAGTCGAGTCTGTCAATTTGTTTTCTAATTCATTTATGTGTTATTTCTAGGAAGTTGATTGAAGAATCGATGAATACGACTGACATGATCATCTCTTTCCCCGGATCCAGTTAGTTCTCTATTTCTTACTTGATTTTAGAAACTGTTCAAATCCGAGATTGGGTTCTTAAAAATGCAAGTGTTTGTGCTTATTTCACGGAATCTCTCAATTGAAATACAACTTTGAGATTTGGTTCTTGAAAAGTGTAGGACTATTGCTAGAATTGGACTGTCTGTGCTGATTCCTTGGTCTCTTGACTGAAATCCAAGAGCTACTTGTCTTTTCTTGAACCAATGTTCATATTTATGTCTCTCTTTTTTTCAGATCCGCAACCATTGTTGTTATAAACAATGTTGTGTAAAACACATTTTGGGGAGAAGAGAAAGATTTACTACCAATGCTTGAAGTTGCAAAAATGGGTAAAGAGAAGCAGAAGAATTGATGAATCACGTTGGAGGGATCCAGTGAAGGGAGCTAATGCAGTTGTGAAGCTACTGATTTACAATCCTTAGTATTATTCTTCACAAGTTTACTTACAAGAGTAGTATGAACTAATTTATTTAATTATGTACACTTTGTAATATAGTTCTGTGATTGTATATAATTTAATAAAATATGGTCTTTTTATTTTTAGTATGTCAATTTCTTCAAAAGCAAAAAAAAAACCCAGTAAATACATTTAGCAAAACTATAAATGCTATAAAAAATACAAATTATCAGATTTAACTGTAGGAATTATTAGCATATATCGAATGCTATAGTCATATGAAAAAAATGTTATGAATAAATAAATTAATAACAATAATCAATTGCTTTTATATTTATATATGATTGCATCACAAAAATGTTGTTGATCGACAGAGTTCTTAAGGGCTGTCGATCGACACACCTAGGGTCTGTCGATCGACAGGTACCCGAATTGGTCGGTTTTCTAGTTCGATTTAAGTCGTTCAATTGGACCGGGCCGGTTTGGTGAAACCCTAGGGCTTCGTATATAAGCTTTTTGGCCGCATTCTGAGCGAAACCAAGCCTCAAATCTGCAGAGAAAGAGTTGAGAGGAGTTCTCTTGTTTCTGTTGGGGTTTTGAGTTAGGGTTTTTGTTCTTGATCGTTTTGGACAGGAATTTCGTGGGGATTGTCGTGGATTTCGTGTCTAGCTTCAATACTATCAGATTCTATCCGAAAATTTAAGGTGAGTGCGTGACCATGGCTTCTGTGCCGGTGGATTCGTTAGGGTTGTGTGGTGGTAGGTTATGAATTGATTGATTGATCTTGTTTGTAATGAATCAGACTGTGATTTGTGTTTGGATTGTGTGGATTGTGATTTTCGTGCAGGTTTCGTGTCATCACAGAGGAGGAAATCGATCCGAGAGGATAATGATCGATTTCCCATGAATCTGCGACGGCCTGTCGATCGACAACCACTAGGTCTGTCGATCGACAGGACAACACGAGAGCTGTCGATCGACACCTAGAGGTTGTGTTGATCGACAGGTGATCGAGGAGTTGTCGATCGACACCTAGAGATTGTGTCGATCGACAGGGTCTTCTAGACACCGTGGGTGTGTCGATCGACAGGTGTGCACAGGGGTGTCGATCGACACCTAGTGGTAGTGTCGATCGACAGGCCGCCTGTCTGGGCTGTGGTTGAGCGATTGTTATGATTGTGTGATTGTTTGACGTGTGTTTGCCTGAGCGGATCCATCGCGTCTGAGTGCGCAGTCATAGATGGGATGACCGTCTCATTAGGTATTTGTGATAATACTCATGCATCTCTTTTTTCCATGTGATGCAGGTAAAGGCAAATTGTGATCGTGGAATCATGGCTAAGAAGAGGGAGATGATCTAGGGTCTCGAGTTGGGTGTTTTCTGTTGTTTACATTTTCGTTTTAGAACGGCTGTTAGGTTGTTGGTTTTGTGGAACCTTTTGATTTGGAATTTGTTGTTGAACCGGTTTAGCTTTTTTAATGGAATTTGATTGCTTGGTTTAATTGTTTAAGTTATTCGTTGTTATTGTATTGTTGCTTGGTTGTTGAGGATAACATTTATGGGAATGCTAGTCCGAGACCAAGGGTTTCTTGTAAAAAAAAAACCGGGTCGGGTTGTTTCAGTTTGGTATCAGAGCCCTTACGGTTTTAGGACGGGCTAGAACTGCTAGGATTGATTTTGGTAAATTTCAATTCTGTAAGTTTGGGGGTTCTAGATCATCTTCCTTCGAGCCTTCATAGAGATTCCACGGTAAGTGTTGATTGTTGTGTGTTGGGTCTTTCTAGTTCTTAGCTGGTCTGCTTGTGAGTGCAGTGAGATGGCTAGGACAGCTAGAGGACGTGGGTGTGGGGGCCGAGGCCGGGGTCGTGGACTCGTTGAGGAGCCATTCGTGAGTGAGGTTCATAGTTCCGCGCATGGGCCTGCGGCTGGTCAGCAGTCGGTGCATGATGGTCAGACTGCCAGTGTGACTGCCAGTGTGGGGGCCGGTTTGGGTCCTGTTGGGGCTGGTGTGGGTCCTGTAGGGGCTGGTTTGGTTCCTGTTGAGGCTGGTGGTGCTGGTGGTGTTGGCGCAGCTGGGGGTGCGGTCGCGGCCGCAGGTGTAGCCCAGGCTGGAGATGATCGGCTGGCTGATCTGCTGAGACAGTTGTTGGAGCGGTTACCGGGCGGTGCCAGTGCATGCTCCAATGTTTCCACGAGTAGCAGAGGTGCAGCCGAGGGCTGCGGTTGCTGATGAGGTTCCGTCATATATTCGTATGATGGAGCAAATGCAGAGGATTGGTACGGGTTCTTTTGCGGGAGGTGTGAAGCCTGAGGAGGCTGATGAGTGGAGGATGAGGTTGGAGCGGAACTTTCGCTCGATTAGGTGTCCCGAGGGATACAAGGTCGACTTGGCGGTCCATTATTTGGACGGTGATGCACATCTCTGGTGGAGGAGTGTTGCAGCTAGGTGGGCTGGGACTGCGATGTCGTGGTCAGACTTTGTGACGGAGTTTAACTCTAAGTTCTTCCCTCAGGAGGCGTTGGATCGTTTGGAGGCGAGGTTCTTGGACTTGACTCAGGGGGCGAGGTTTGTGCGGGAGTATGACGTGGAGTTTAACAGACTCCTAGGTTATGCTGGTAGGAGCTTGGAAGATGAGCAGGCTCAGGTTCGGAGGTTCTTGCGAGGACTTCGACCGGATTTGAGGACTCGGTGCAGAGGCATCAGGTTCGGGTGTAGAGTGGAGTTGGTAGAGGTGGCTGCACAGAGCGAGGAGGATCTGAGGGAGCAGGCTGCGGTTGTAGTTCCAGCTGTTCAGCCTCGGAGGCCTCAGCAGCAAGTGCAGCAGGCGGGTCCTGGCATAGGCGGCAAGCCTGCGCAAGGACAGAAGAGGAAGTGGGACGGTGCTTCGGGATCGGGTCAGAGTGGCCGAGGCTGTTACGTTTGTGGTAGTCTAGACCACATGAGGGCGAGTTGCCCGAATCAGAGTGAGGTTCGAGCGGCTCGAACGTGCTATCAGTGTGGAGAGTCGGGGCACATCAGGCCGAACTGTCCGAAGTTGCAGCCGTTGGCGGTGGCAGTGGTCCAGCCAGTAGCTCAGTATGGGGCGGTGCAGCCTTTGGACCAGATCGCGGCGATGGTGCGTCCGCCAGCTATTGCAGCACTTAGAGAGCCGAGCTAAAGGCCGATCACAAGTAACTTTCTAATTCAGTAGTGTAGAATTTCTTGGTGCTTGTTTTAGAGTGATTGCCTGTGATAGAAAGTTAGGTTGCTTAGCACATGGAAATTGTGTAGGGACCTTGTTTGTGGGTGGGTGTGAATCCCACGTGTTGTTAGATTCTGGAGCATCGAATTGCTTTATTACTCTCGATCATGCTGAGAGAAGTGGCATCCGGAGTGACGCTGGTGAGCGGATGGGACCGGTTATGGTTGCTAGAGGAGAATTTCTAGCTACGCATGGCCGGGCGAAGGAGGTGGATATTCTGGAAGCGGGTGAGTTAATGCCAGCGGACTTGGTGATCAGTCCGGTGGAGCTGTACGATGTTATCCTTGGTATGGATTGGTTGAATTGGTACAGAGTCCATCTGGATTGTCATCGGGGTCGAGTGGTGTTCGAACGCGAAGGTGGTAGGTTGGTTTACCAAGGAGTGAGACCGACTTCAGGTAGTCTCGTAATCTCACTTGTCCAGGCAGAGGCGATGATTGAGAGGGGTTGCGAGGCTTACCTGGCCACGATTGTAATGCCGGAGGCTGTTGGTGGGGTTGCTGTGAGAGATATTCGGGTCGTTCGGGATTTCGAGGATGATTTTCAGTCGTTGCAGGGACTACCATCGTCTCGGTCGGATCCTTTCACGATTGAGTTAGAGCCCGGAACGACGCCGTTGTCTAAGGCACCCTATCGAATGGCTCCAGCAGAGTTGGCTGAATTGAATAAGCAGTTGGAGGATTTGTTGGAGAAGGGGTTTATTAGACCAAGTACTTTACTGTGGGGAGCACCGGTGTTGTTCGTGAAGAAGAAAGATGGTAGTTTCCGGTTGTGCATCGATTATCGAGGGCTTAACCGAGTCACTGTGAAGAACAAGTATCCTCTTCCTAGAATTGATGAGTTGTTAGATCAGTTTAGAGGGGCTACTTGGTTCTCCAAGATTGACTTGGCATCCGGTTACCACCAGATTCCGATAGACGAAGCAGATGTTCCGAAGACGGCTTTCAGGACTCGGTATGGGCATTTTGAGTTTGTAGTGATGTCATTCGGGTTGACGACATTTATGAGGTTGATGAACGGAGTTTTCCTAGAGTATCTGGATGAGTTCGTAATCATCTTCATCGATGATATTCTGGTGTATTCGAAGAGTTTGGAGGAACATGAGGTTCATTTGAGGAGACTTCTGGAGACGTTGCGGGAACAGAAGCTGTTTGCGAAGTTGAGTAAGTGTAGTTTCTGGCAGAGAGAGATGGGATTTTTGGGTCACATCGTTTCTGCAGAAGGAGTTTATGTGGATCCGGCAAAGATTCAGTCTATCCAAGATTGGCCTAGACCGAGGAATGCAACTGAGATCAGGAGTTTTCTTGGGTTGGCAGGCTATTATCGGAGATTCGTCAAAGGTTTTGCGAGTATGGCTCAGTCTATGACGAAGCTGACGGGGAAGGATGTTCCTTTTGTGTGGTCAGCTGATTGTGAGCTGAGTTTCGCGAAGCTGAAGACGATGTTGACTAGTACACCGGTATCGGTGTTGTCTGAACCGGGTGATCCTTATATGGTGTACACAGATGCTTCGGGAGTTGATTTGGGATGTGTGCTGATGCAGCAGGGTAAGGTGATTGCTTATGCTTCGAGGCAGTTGAGGAAGCATGAGGGCAATTATCCTGTTCATGACTTGGAGCTGGCGGCAGTGATCTTCGCGTTAGGTCTTACTTGTATAGTGGCAGAGTTCAGATGTTCACTGATCATCATAATCTGAAGTACATTTTTACTCAGCAGAATTTAAATGTACGACAGAGGCGATGGTCGGAGTTGTGAGTGATTACGACCTGGACATTGTCTACCATCCTGGTAAGGCTAATACTGTGGCTGATGCTCTTAGTCGAAGGAGGTATGATTCATCTCAGGAGCGGGATGTGGAGAATCTGGTGAACGTGCTTAGTACTTTGAGGTTGTGTGTCACTTCAGAGGAACCGTTGGGTTTAGCGGCGGCGGATCAGGCGGATCTTTTGAGCAGGATCCGAGTAGCGCAGGAGAAGGATCAGGTGTTGATTGATCTCTCTAAAGCTGCTGGTTCCGAATATCAGGTTTCTGCCAATGGGACTATCTTAGTGCATGGACGAGTCTGTGTTCCTAAGGATGAGGACTTGAGGCAAGAAATTCTGAGAGAAGCTCATGCGAGTAAGTTTTCGATTCATCCGGGAGCGACTAAGATGTATCGGGATCTGAAACGGTATTATCATTGGGTCGGGATGAAGAGAAATGTGGCATATTGGGTTGCAGCTTGCAATGTGTGTCAGTTGGTGAAGGCTGAGCACCAAGTTCCTAGTGGCTTATTGCAGAGTCTACCCATTCCAGAGTGGAAGTGGGACATGATCACTATGGATTTCGTAGTAGGGTTGCCGGTTTCTCGGACCTATGATGTGATTTGGGTGATTGTGGACCGACTAACTAGGTCCGCACATTTTCTGGCCATTAAGAAGACAGATGAAGCTGAGGTTTTGGCTAAGAAGTATGTGAAGGAGATTGTAAGGTTGCATGGGGTGCCCGCGAGTATTGTGTCGGATCGAGATCCGAGGTTTGCTTCAGTGTTCTGGAGAGCTTTTCAGGCTGAGATGGGCACTAAGGTGCACATGAGTACGGCTAATCATCCGCAGACGGATGGGCAGTCCGAAAGGACGATTCAGACACTGGAAGATCTGTTAAGGATGTTCGTGCTAGATTGGGGTGGTCATTGGGCGGATCACTTGAGTTTGGTGGAGTTCGCATATAACAACAGTTTTCAGGCGAGTATCGGAATGGCTCCTTTTGAGGCGTTGTATGGGAGGCCATGTCGTACTCCGCTATGTTTTACCCAAATGGGGGAGAGGAGTATCTTTAGGGCTGATTTTGTTCAGGAGACGACGGAGAAAATCCGTGTTGTGAAGCTGAACATGAAAGACGCTCAGGATCGGCAAAAGAGTTATGCCGATAGGAGAAGGAAAGAGTTGGAGTTTGCAGTCGGAGATCGAGTGTATCTCAAGATGGCTATGATGCGGGGTCTGAACAGGTCCATATCCGAGGATAAGTTGAGTACGAGGTACATGGGTCTGTTCCGGGTTGTGGAACGTGTGGGACCAGTTGCTTATCGGTTGGAGCTGCCTCCGATTATGGAGAAATTCCATGATGTGTTTCATGTTTCGAAACTCAGGAGATGCTTGCATGCTTCTGAGGAGGTAGCAGTGACGATTCCTACAGATCTTCAGCCAAATCTGACTGTTGGGATGAGGCCGGTTAGGATTCTTGAGAGAAGTACCAAGGTTCTGCGCCGGAAGAGAGTGCCGTTGTTGAGAGTCTTGTGGGACTGTGACGGTATTCAGGAGGAGACTTGGGAACCAGAGGCAAAGATGAAAACGAAGTTCAGGAAGTGGTTCGAGAAGCAAGCCGAGGAGTGAATTCGTTTTTCTTTGTGGTTTCCAGTTTCGGTTTTTGTGTTGTGGTCACCGTGTGTGTTTATGACTTGTTAGTCATGTGTTAGCGGTTAGAGGACCCTGAAATGGAAGTTTTTCTGCGAATGGAATTTGCCAGTTTCGGTGGGGACTCTAGCGGTTTGTGTGTGTATGTGCGAGAGAGTCTCGGAATAGAAGTTTTACGGTGGTTAAAACTGTCTAGTTCTGGGGAGACTCTGAGGGGACATCCGGGGTGATGGATGGTCCAGGTGATCTGTGATGATCACGGTTGTGATGGTATTCCGGGAGGGCAATATCATGTGAGACCTTAGGAGGTAGTTCCGCTCAGAGGTGCATTATAGACGTTAGGAATTGATTGCATAGGTCAGAGATAGACATTGGTTCTTTCTTGGAGATGAGTCTCCGGCAGATCTTGAGAGATGCGTCTCTCCGGGGGACAGTAGGTTCCCTGCATACATCAGGACTGCGAGGACTGAGATCGTGAGGGTATGGGGATAGTTTGGGAGGTGGCGACCTCTGGCATATCTTTGCATACCGAGAGCTTGATAGACTGTGTGTCTTGATGGGTTGAGGTGTGGAGATGGCTGAGTATCAAACACCGTCAGGACTGTGCAGACTGAGGTGGGTTGATACTAGACACCTAGAGCTGAGGGGTGACGATCCTGAGAGCTAAATGGTGGTTATGAGTTATGAGCTATGGGCAATCAATGTCTGAGACGGGTCTATGTGCATAGAACGGATGTGAGCCTCGAGAGGGTCTGGGAGATGTATTCTCTGGTGTGACTGGCGGGTTGGCCTGGGGTAGCTTGGTGGGTAGTGTTTGAGGATTCGAGGACGAATCCAGTTTTAGTGGGGAAGAATTGTGACGCCCGTGAACCATTATTGAAAAAATGGAGGGGTTGTCGATCGACAGGGTACTTAAGGGCTGTCGATCGACAGTGTTCTTAAGGGCTATCGATCGACACACCTAGGGTCTGTCGATCGACAAGTACCCGAATTGGTCGGTTTTCTGGTTCGATTTAAGTCGTTCAATTGGACCGGGCCGGTTTGGTGAAACCGTAGGGCTTCGTATATAAGCTTTTTGGCCGCATTCTGAGCGAGACCAAGCCTCAAATCTACATAGAAAGAGTTGAGAGGAGTTCTCTTGTTTCTGTTAGGGTTTTGAGTTAGGGTTTTTGTTCTTGATCGTTTTGGAGAAGAATTTCGTGGGGATTGTCGTGGATTTCGTGTCTAGCTTCAATACTATCAGATTCTATCCGAAAATCTAAGGTGAGTGCGTGACCATGGCTTCTAGGCCGGTGGATTCGTTAGGTTGTGTGGTGGTAGGTTATGAATTGATTGATTGATCTTGTTTGTGTTGAATCAGACTGTGATTTGTGTTTGGATTGTGTGGATTATGATTTTCGTGCAGGTTTCGTGTCATCAAAGAGGAGGAAATCGATCCGAGAGGATAATGATCGATTTTCTATGAATCTGCGATGGCCTGTCGATCGACAACAACTAGGTCTGTCGATCGACAGGACAACACGAGAGCTGTCGATCGACACCTAGAGGTTGTGTCGATCGACAGGTGATCGAGGAGTTATCGATCGACACCTAGAGGTTGTCAAAATTCCAGATGGACACATCGTGTCACTGGATGTTGCACCCGCTGTCTGATTTCAGACACAGTCAAGCTAATGACAGGAAACAAGCGCTTAGTGGGAGGCAACCCACTGGTAAGTGTCTGTACACAATTCGTTTTTCTTTCATTTTCTAGTGACTTTAGTTAAGTTTTGTTTCAGTAAAAAAAAAAAAAAAAAAAAAAGAAAGAAATTCGGGATGGCTGTCTTCTTCCATAAGAGCTGCTACTGCGGGGTCCTTCTCCTTCAGAATGGCGAGAAGCTTGTCCAAGCGAGCATCACGCCGGGCATTGTCCAAGTCTTGGTCGGCTAGCTTCTGCTGAGCAGCTTGTAGTTGTTGCTGCATGTCCGAGAATGATGAAGATGAGCTTCCAATGCTTTCATATCTCTTCCTTTTGCCTCGCTTGGATCGAAGCTGACCTAGTCCGAAAATGTTCCCCTTCGCATCCTTTACAGTGCACTAGAACAACAAAAAAGTGAACAATAAAAAAAAAAAAAACATAACACAACATATGCAACAACCGCAGAACAATTAAGACAAGCAAAAGATGTGAATGCATGATTTCGGATTTGTAATGAATGATGACAATGAGAACAGAAGTTAAGTAAGTAAGCAAAAGCAGATAAAAGCCTAAACAAACATGGTAATGCAATTTGATTCAGAGCTTAAAAGTAGATGTTCAACTGATTGACAAGTAAAAACCAGAATGATTTATAATCAGAAGTTAATCAAATCATTAACAATACTCAAAATGATTCCAAGGAGAGACCAATGATGACAATGCTATGTAAGAGCATGAGAGTGGAAAAATACCTTCAAAAACAGTTCATTCTTTTGTTCAATGGTGAGAGTTTGATCAGCTAAATCTTCAGAAGAATTCTCTGAACCCTCGGCCATCAATTGGTTCATCGCTTCTGCTAATGCTACGTCATAAGCCTCCGCAACAATTTTCGCTTTCTGATCAACGAAACTCCCATCACTTGTTGTGTGTGCCCTCCTAAAAACTTCTGCAAATGAAACTGGACGACCTAGTTCTTTTTCCTGCAATAAGTTGGTCCAGTTAGATATAAGATAACAACAACTTGACTTGCAATGGAAGGAGTAAGGTAAATACCATGTCGCGTTGAATACGCGGATATGATTTCTGACCGGACCTATGCTTATGGGCTCCAAGACCATTGCGAGTGGAATTGCGGGAGTCTGGTGCAGTTTTGCTCCTGGTTTGCGCTGTTGGAGTCTTCCAGTAGAGGCACATGGTGTTCCAGAGCTCTCCATCAATCTAATAAGGCTTGGATCCCTTGCTCTTAGCTTGGCTTACTATCCCCTTCAGTCGCAAGGATGCAATTGCATTGAACTTTTCTTTCACAAGGCCTGTTATGCCAGCCTCCCAATTGTACAGTTGCTACACATGTGTTTTAATAGTCAGTAGAGAAAAAAATAAGAACTGGACATAAACAAGAGCAAGTTGAAAACTTACAGCAAATGTTCTAAAAAACAGTTCTCGTTTCTTGATTGGTGTAACGCTCCAGTTATAGTACGACTTATTGAACTTGCGACGCAAGATCCCAGTAATGTCCCTAGTCACCCCGCCGTTGTCCTCACCAAACCTGTTAACATAATGACATTTTTAACAAGAGATTCAATAACAGTTTACCTATAAGACTAAATAGACCAGTATGTAAAACCCTAGACCTTAGCACTATAACACTTGCATACTAAAACTAAAAGGGGTAGTCAAACTTACCATGTTGTCTCCTTGTTTGGTATTGGATGCGGACTGAGGAGAGTTAGATGTCCTCGACCAGGCAGAGACATGAGATTCTCTAGCAACTGGTCATATTCTTCTTGTTCTCCTGGATCCGCGACTTGTTCATCAACTTGTTCCTCGCCTTCTTCCTCCCTTTCTTCCTCCCTTTCTTCCTCCTCACCATCAGAGTCAGACTTTTCACTGTCTTCATCGAAGACCCCATCTCGCAGCTCGAGTTGATTCCAGTGGTTGTCATCCGTTGCTTGTTCCTCTTCACGTTGAGGGTTCAGACGAGTACACGATTCTTTGCGCCGGATCGATGGTGGATACTGTGTCGGAATAAATGTCTGAGACCACGACAAAGTAGGCCGAGCAGAGGGAGTAGAGGAGTCTAAAGAAGCTGGACGAACGACGCTTGTACCGTCACCCATTGAAGAACGAGGAAGGCCGTTTTGACTCCTCAAACCGCCTGAACCAGTAGGGTTCTGTAGCCCACCAACAGGTCTTTGCGTACCAACTCCAGCATTGGATCGCGTAACTGAACCAGACGATCCAGCATTGGCTGGATCTCCACTGTTGCTTTTCTCTGCAGCGGCGGCTTCATCGAGTCTTCGTAGAGTTTTGGTTGTAGATTTCGCACATGTGGCAGCGGCTTTAGGAACTTTCCCACCTGCGACGGCAGCTTTAGCAACTTTCCAACCTCGTTTCTTAGTCATTTCTCAGATCAATCAAAGAAATTTGAAGAGAGGAAGTCGAAGAAATTACAGAGAATCGAAGATATTTGAAGAGAAATTGAAAGCTTTGAAGAGAAATCGAAAGCTTTGAAGAGAAATCGAAGAGCTTGGAAGAGAAATCGAAGAGATTTGAAGATATTGAAGAGAAATTGCACAGATTTCTCTTTGGATCGAGAGAGAAATCAGAATTAGGAAATTTAGGGTTTCTGAAAAAGAATTGGGGGTTTCTTCTCGAATATATATTTTATTTCGTAGTGACGAGTTAGTCGCAAAAGAGTGACGGGCCTAAGTTTTGGTGGGTAAATATCCCGCTTCTAAAAGCCCAAATTTTTCGATTTTGGGCCATAACTTTTTAAACTCCCGCCAAACTTTGTCTTATTAATTACAAATTAGACACAAAAGAGTCACAGATTGTGACTGATTTCCGACTCTCTTCATTTAGACACAAACTTATACCCTAAACCCTAAACATTTACAACTTCAAAATCGAATTTTAGAGGTAAGTATCACTCATTTACAAGTTTAAGTCTATATTTTTCAGTATATATGGTAAACTAGTGTTAAGTGCTAAAAACTTTAAGAATCAAACACTTTAACTAAATTTATAAGATAAACATATTGTTTATGGTGTAATACAATTGAGGTTTTGATTAAAAAAAGGTTTTGATTTAATTTACAATTATTTTTGTTTACATTTAGTTACTAATGTATCAAGAATTACTCGAATCTATGTAATAGTTTTAAAAAAAAATTTTAAACAATTCAAAAATTAGGATTTTTTCAAAAACATTAAGGAGAGTTGGTAAAGGGTTACAAGTCAGTTACAAAGTGCGACTGGTTTGCCACTAATCATCTTAAAACTACACGTTTAGAACTCCATCATCGAATATTTATAATAAAGATCACCATCTTCACATTTTGATATGTATATGTTTCAATTATGAATTAAGAGTGGTCACACATTCGTCACAGATTGTGACTGATTTGCGACGCGTTATATAATAGGTGTAAAAATTTCTTTTTTGGGTACTCGAACCCTCGACTTTATACTCAATATCCGCTGTGTAAGACTATTGTACCAGTGTATTTAATCGTTTAGTTGGTGGAATTAATGTTATATATTCTCATATAGAGTAACATGTGTCACAAATTAGTCACAAATTGTGATTGATTTGAGACGCGTTATTTAATAGGTGTAAAAATTTGTTTTTTGGGTACTCAAACCCTCGACCTTATACTCAATATCCGCTGTATAAGACAATTGTACCAGTGTATTTAATCGTTTAGTTGGTGGAATTAATGTTATATATTCTCATATAGAGTAACATGTGTCACAAATTAGTCACACATTGTGACTGATTTAAGAAGCGTTATTTAATAGGTGTAAAAATTTGTTTTTTGGGTACTCGAACCCTCAACCTTATACTCAATATCCGCTGTGTAATACCATTGTACCAGTGTATTTAATCGTTTAGTTGATGGAATTAATGTTATATATTCTCATATAGAGTAACATGTGTCACAAATTAGTCACAGATTGTGACTGATTTGAGACGCGTTATTTAATAGGTGTAAAAATTTGTTTTTTTGGGTACTCGAACCCTCGACCTTATACTCAATATCCGCTATGTAAGACCATTGTACCAGTGTATTTAATCATTTAGTTGGTGGAATTAATGTTATATATTCTCATATAGAGTAACATGTGTCACAAATTAGTCACACATTGTGACTGATTTAAGAAGCGTTATTTAATAGGTGTAAAAATTTGTTTTTTGGGTACTCGAACCCTCAACCTTATACTCAATATCCGCTGTGTAATACCATTGTACCAGTGTATTTAATCGTTTAGTTGATGGAATTAATGTTATATATTCTCATATAGAGTAACATGTGTCACAAATTAGTCACAGATTGTGACTGATTTGAGACGCGTTATTTAATAGGTGTAAAAATTTGTTTTTGGGTACTCGAACCCTCGACCTTATACTCAATATCCGCTATGTAAGACCATTGTGCTAGTGTGTTTAATTGGTATTTGTGTGTTAAAAATTTTATATCTCTTTCATTTTGATTTTGGAGATTATATTAGTCATATGCATTAATTCAAAATAAAATAACATAAATTTGTTGGATATTTCACAATACTCTGATAGAATTTATTTGATATTTTCAAATATATTATAAACATTTATTTACCAACCCGGACATATTATTTTTAAAGTTCATATTCGTCTTCATTTTCCTCTTCGTCTTCTTCCTCTGAAGATGATAAATTACAAAGAAATTCGTCTTCGGGTTCACCATCTTCTATTTCATAATCATTTTCTTCTCCTTTTTGGTTTCCATCGACCAAACGATCCACCTCAATTTCGTCAACTGTTTTTCTTCCATTCTATCATCGTTTGTTTGCTGCAAAATTATTAATTCTTTCCTGACATAATTTCCTTGCACACGACTTCTAGGATTCACTTTCACAACTGCATTCCAAGGTTTAGGTTGGCGCTTAGTAGATGGATATGGAAGATAACAAACTTGATCAGCTTGAGATCCTGTCATTAATAATAATAATTCTATCAAAGTTTATATATATATATAGTAGAAGTTAAATAAATGAAATGGTCATACCTAAAATAAAAGGGTCATAATTTTGGTAAAAGCGATTGACTAGCACGTCAACAACGCCTCCTTCGCTTTTCCGAGTGCCTTTTCCAATTGTGACTACATAAAATCAGTCGCAGATTTGCGATTGATTTGCCATTCTTTTGTTACAACTCATAAAAGTAGGTGGACTACCTAACAACCGTATTTATCACGTTTTCAATTACTCAATCAGTTCACCGACATAATCAATAGGCCCCTATAAACAGTTGGCCGACACTTTTATCATTTTCCCAATTTTTAAAAAAGTGGCAAAGTAGTAGCAAATGTGCGACTGCTTTTTAGTAATTGCAAATCAGTCGCACATTTGCGACTACTTTGTGTCTAGGTTTACACAGTCGAGGATCAATCGTAGATTAGTCGCACATGTAAGATGAAATTGCGACTGATTGTATTAGTCGTACATTTTGCGACTATTGTGTGACTACCTTTTGGTTCGTCGCAAAGTCATGGTAAATCGGTAACGAAGTCGTCATTCTGTTTTGCAACTAATAAAAACAGTCACAAGTGGTAGTCACTCATGGACTGTTTTCTTTTAGTGTGAGTATGGTGCGTTTTAGAGCGTAAACGAGATTGGAGTCGAATTTGCAAGTGGAGAAGCAAAAATGAAGCTACATGTCGATCGACACGCATGGTGGTTGTCGATCGATAGCAACGTTAGTCACCTGTCGTTCGACACACCATGCGGTTGTCGATCGACAGCCACTTTTCTGAAGCCGACATAATACGTTTTAAAGAAGGAAAATCATTCGTTTTGGGCCAGAAGTTACCAAAAGTCGTCCAAAAAGTCCACCACGAGTTTTACCTCTATATATAGTTTACTTTTATGTTTTTAGATCATTACCTTAGATTTTATTGAACAAGTTTAGAGAGAGCTTTTGAGAGATTTTAGGGAGACAAGTTTACTTCATACTTTGAGATTCTTCGAACCCTATTTTAATTATTCTTATTCTCTTTCTTTATGCAATGGTATTCAGTTATGATTTGCTTTGCTTCCATGTCTGAGTAGTTTGCTTGTTAGGTTTAGGGTGATTCGAATGGATTGATGATGAATTGTTAGGTTAAACTCACTTGTTAGGATTATCTATTTGGTTCTTCACCTAGATTGCTTTAACTCTGATTTAGGACTCGCGACCCTGAATTTGGATATCTTAGGTTGATAGATTGACACGAAAGTGTAATTGATTAGCCTGAACTAGATCTTAGGTGAGCAAAATTACTTATTCGCAAAGAAATTTGGTTGAGGAATTTTGTGAACAAATTGGACTTGAATTTAAAGCATGTTTAAATTGATTGAATTCGCAAAGAAATTTAGTTTTCTAGAGTTTAGGCATAATTAGTTTTCGCAACGACAGTTGGTTAATTATATCTTAGTGTTCCAAGTTCTATAACGGTTCTTAATTAAATCTTGATTTTGTTTAAACTGCAATTCTGATTTATCCTGAGAATTACCCAAAAACCTAGCTCTTTGTGTAATTGAATTTAAAATCAACAATCTTGCCTGTTTGGAATTACTTTTGTCTTTATTTTACTTTATTTTGCTTAGCTGAATTCGAAGTCAATATTCCTATTGTTTGATTTGACTCCCAGTGATTCGGCCCCTACTACAATTTATCTCTTAATTTGAGAGAGTAGGTCAGGGTAAATTTGAGCATATTAAATTTTGGCGCCGTTGCCGGGGAGTCAAAATCTTCCATAGGATTTTAAGTTTAGGATTTTCGGCCGAGTTGGTAATCCAATACAACGAAATTATGTTTACATATGAAAACTAGGTCCGCACTTTTTATTTAAGTTAAAGAGATAAATAGAATTAGTCAATGATTAAATTAACCATGTCACATATGACATGGTTTTTTTGTCTAAGTTAAAATGACACATAAACACTTTTAACAAAATCACCTCCCTAAGGAATATGTTAAACTCACGTATAAAACTTAGTTATAACTCCAAAATTCAAACATGAATCCAAATTTAATTATACGACTCGATAACATATAATATACGTCATCATAATTCAACATATTTTTAACAGCGCCACGGTCGATGATTGTATACAAAATCTAAAATGTGTAGTAAATTAAAATTGTGATTTTAACTGAGGTGTGTTTTAGCATGGTGATATACTTTAGGTATAAATCGAACATACCTCCATATTTAGAGTATGAAACAGCCAACTTCCCGTGAAATAACATGTGATCTAGATTTCAGAGATCAAGTCAAATCATAGTATTAAATACATCTCATATTAAAGATATCTGGTTATTTAAACCTAAACATCATTAATCATCCACTAAATCATATATATAATAGCACACTCCTCTCTTCATCTAAGGTGTCCATATAGGCAAAGCATTTTTTTACAATTAATTTTAGTTTTAAGTGTCATTTATTGTTACTTATAGGTAAAAAAAATCTAATTAATTATAAAATACGAAAATAAGTCAATAAATAGCTAAAAGTAGTACATGTAAAATTAATTTGAATATTTTATTGTTGTAAATATAATTCAACAATAATGGATTTTATGATAACAATACAAGTTTATATATTCAGTTTCAAAGATTGGAAATATGTACATTAAATATACATATAAGACAAATGAATAAAAATATAAACAACATCAAATAATCAAATAAAACAAATCTAAATAATTTGAATGTCAAATGACTGTTAAGATGTTGTTGATCTAAAGAGAAATAATATATATTGCTTCACTACAAGGATATTGAACCATCTCATTAAAGATGATGTCGTTTATGTATATTTATTGTTATTAATAACTACTACACTTTTTAATTAAATTAAAAAAACGAAAATCAGTAAATATATGTAGAGTTTAAACAAGTAAGTAAAAAATGGGTTAAACAAGTAAAATAAATATAATGGTAAATTCTAAACAACGGGTTGACCTTCTTGCTTAAATTTTTTTTATATATATAATCAGTTTAAGAAATTGGAAATATGTAAAATAAATATACATATCAGAACAAATGGAAAAAATTATAAATGAGATCAAAGAAAAAAAACCTAAATAATTTCAGTGTCAAACAATTGTTAAGGAGTTGTCAATCTAAAAAAAGAATATATATTATTTCACTAAAAAGCCATTGAACCATCTTAGTAAAGATGAGATAATAAGATGAAAATTTGAAATATACAATTTTACCATTATGTTATATTTGAATTTTATGAAAGGATGAAAGACAAATTTGAAAGTGTTATAATACCATTATTTGAAAGATGGGAGGTAAACACTGTAAATGGTAAAATCAAAATTTTGTCGTTAAGTTAATAAAATTATAAAACTCATTTATCACGCGAACGATGTTTTAGGATTATTTGAGTGTTTTATTTTCTAAACTAAAAATACAATAATGAATATATCATTTATAATAAAATTCATTAGAAAATAATCAAAACATTATGAGTTTACATATAAGAGCAACGAATAAAAATGTAAATAAAAGACATGAGATATAATCAAACAAAAATAGATTAAATGATTCAATTATTAAGGCATAATAATTGAGCTTCCGCCGATTGCTATGAGGCTGAAGGTTTAATGAGAAATAGGATATATGATTTCACGAAAGGATATCAAAAAATTTCAGGAGAAAGTTAAGTAAAAATTTGGAATATAAGATTTGTCCAAAAGAAAAAAAGAATTTATTCAATATAATTGAGTTTTTGGAAGTATAAAAGGAAAAATTGAAAACGTTGCAATACCATAATTTAAAATAAATAAATAATCTTGAGTTTTGATATATATAAAGTTAAAAAATGAATGGTTGCGTTATTCATGAATTATACAACAAAATATACGGAGCATGATATATGATTTTTATGTAAAAGTGTACGCAGTTATACACCATGATCCAAAAAAATTACCTATTTGATAATTTAATATTTGAATCAATGCTTTTAACACTAAAATCTAGAAAAAAATACTTTTAAAGTGTTTAAGAAAAAGTAAATATATTAGTATGCATGTTACGTGATTATGAATAAAATATGGTTAAGATAGAAGCAACTAAAAATAAAATAATCTGTTTTTAGAAACTAAAAATTATTTATTTAAAATCAAATGCCAAATTGGAAGAATTTAAAAAAAAAACAAATTTCACACTCAAATTAATGATTGAACATATGATATTATAATATGTTAATGAATATAAAAGATATATACTAACATAAATACTTTGGAGTACACGTTATATATGATATAGTTTCCAAACATAGGAAAATAACATAAGAACATCAAAAGAAACAAAACTCGCCCAACGGGCGAGTCCAACCCTAGTAGCTATAATCTATTAGATACACAATCCAAAGATTTGACTACTACTCATGACGTTTTGGAAAGGCAAAATAAAATCTAAGGAGACTTACTAGAACAACCTTCTTAGATTTTGGTCTTACTCAAACAACCTTCTTAGATTTTAATTACTGGGGCTATTTTCGAGTCCGTTTTACCCTTTTTGCTTTGATAACAAAAAACGTATTTACGAAAATACCATTAATGAAACGCGCCGCGTAAGCGCGAAAATTTCCCGCCTAAAAAAATAAGTCTACCGCTATGTGATGGTAGACTTATTTGAGTTCTGGTAGATTTATTTTTTTGTCCGTAGACTTATTTGATGAGCGGTAGACTTATTTTTGAGCGGTAGACTTATTTTGTCTCATTTGGTGGTAGACTTATTTCCGAACGGTAGACTTATTTTCTCTGCGGTAGACTTATTATCCCGTAGCGGTAGACTTATTTTTTGCGGTAGACTTATTCTTCGAGTGGTAGATTTATTTCCGTAGACTTATTTTCAGCGGTAGATTTATTTTTGTTCGATGGTAGATTTATTTTGCCTGGTAGATTTGTTTCCTTTGGTGGTAGATTTTTAGTCATAGTAGCGGTAGATTTATAGTGACGGTAGACTTATTTTAGTACCGGTAGACTTATAATTTGCGGTAGACTTTTTTATCGTGGTGGTAGATTTCTTTTGTGTTTAGTAGTGGTAGACTTATTGTAGTAGTGGTAGACTTATAGTTAGCGGTAGACTTATTTCGTATTTTCGGTCAACGAAACCAACCGTTGACTGGTAGACTTATTTTTTTAGGATCAATGGTGGTAGACTTATGCGTTTTTAGCGATAGAAGCGGTAGATTTGTTTTTACCCAGGTTTAGTGATGGTAGACTTATTTTCAAACTTAGTGACGGTAGACTTTTTTTCACATTAGACATTTGGTAGACTTATTTGTGATAGCGGTAGACTTATTGTACTTGGTGGTAGACTTATTTCCTGTTTAGGAATTTATAGTGGTGGTAGACTTGTTTTCGAACTTAGTGACGGTAGACCTATTTGTGATAGCGGTAGACTTATTGTACTTGGTGGTAGACTTGTTTTCTTTTTAAGAAACTTTAGTGGTGGTAGACTTTTTATCGAACTTAGTGACGGTAGACCTATTTGTGATAGCGGTAGACTTATTGTACTTGGTGGTAGACTTGTTTTCTGTTTAAGAAACTTTAGTGGTGGTAGACCTTTAGTTCGCAAATTAAACCAAAAGTAATCAAACAGATAATAAGTCTACCGTCAAACAAAAATAAGTCTACCATCAAATGAAAATAAGTCTACCATCAAACAAAAATAAGTCACGTTTTGGTCCAAATCTGAATTTTTTCCAGATCTGGATTTTTGTTTGATGATAGACTTATTTTTTGTTTGATGGTAGCCTTATTTTTTGTTTGATGGTAGACTTATTTTCTGTTTGATGGTAGACTTATTTTCTGTTTGATGGTAGACTTATTTTTGTTTGATGGTAGACTTATTTTCTGTTTGATGGTAGACTTATTTTTGTTTGATGGTAGACTTATTTTCTGTTTGACGGTAGACTTATTTTCTGTTTGATGGTAGACTTATTTTTGTTTGATGGTAGACTTATTTTTGTTTGATGGTAGACTTATTTTTTGTTTGATGGTAGACTTATTTTCTGTTTGATGGTAGACTTATTTTTGTTTGATGGTAGACTTATTTTCTGTTTGATGGTAGACTTATTTTTTGTTTGATGGTAGACTTATTTTCTGTTTGATGGTAGACTTATTTTTGTTCGATGGTAGACTTATTTTCTGTTTGATGGTAGACTTATTTTCAACTCGATGATAGACTTATTTTCTGTTTGATGGTAGACTTATTTTATGTTTGATGGTAGATTTATTTTTTGTTTGATGATAGACTTATTTTTGTTTGACGGTAGACTTATTTTATATTTGATGGTAGACTTATTTTTTGTTTGATGGTAGACTTATTTTTGTTTGACGGTAGACTTATTTTCTGTTTGATGGTAGACTTATTTTGGTTTGACGGTAGACTTATTTTCTGTTTGATGGTAGACTTATTTTCCGTTTGATGGTAGACTTATTTTCTGTTTGATGGTAGACTTATTGTTGTTTGACGGTAGACTTATTTTCTGTTTGATGGGAGACTTATTTTCTGTTTGATGGTAGACTTATTTTTGTTCGATGGTAGACTTATTTTCTGTTTGATGGTAGACTTATTTTCTACTCGATGATAGACTTATAATTATACAAAAACTATATATATTATTATTTTTAAAAACACTATTAAATCCGGTTCGACCTATATCATGCAAGTGATGATAGATTTATATACAAGTGGTGGTAGATTTAGTATGTACTATATATTTTCATATATTTTTTTCTATCTTTTCGTATGAACTCGTACTCGTGTTTGAACTCATACTCGTGTTTTAAGGATTTTGTAATCGTTACAGAGACATTTCAGAAGTTATGTTTTAACCATACATAAATAAATGTTGTCAATTCATTCATTACACTACAAAAAAATGTTCATAAATGTCTACCATAATGTTTGAATCTCTTTGCAAAAAGTCTACCATAACAATTGTATCTTATATTACAAATCAGAACGTGTGTGTCTCATAAAAATCTACCATCTTCATGATCTTTTGGATGTTCTTTACAATCTTCATGCGGTTACGCATTGCACGTACAAAGAATACCTGTAAAGAAATTCATGGAAATTAGAACATTTTGGAAAATAAGTCTACCATTGAAACAAAAATAAGTCTACCATCAAACAGAAAATAAGTCTACCATCAAACAGAAAATAAGTCTACCATCAAACAGAAAATAAGTCTACCATCAAACAGAAAATAAGTCTACCATCAAACAGAAAATAAGTCTACCATCAAACAAAAAATAAGTCTACCATCAAACAGAAAATAAGTCTACCATCAAACAAAAATAAGTCTACCATCAAACAGAAAATAAGTCTACCATCAAACAAAAAGCAGTCTATCATCGAGTAGAAAATAAGTCTACCATCAAACAGACAGAAAATAAGTCTACCATCGAACAAAAATAAGTCTACCATCAAACAGAAAATAAGTCTACCATCAAACAGAAAATAAGTCTACCATCAAACAAAAAATAAGTCTACCATCAAACAGAAAATAAGTCTACCATCAAACAAAAATCCAGATCTGGAAAAAATCCAGATCGGGAAAAAATCCAGATCTGGAAAAAATTCAGATTTTGATCAAAACGTGATTTTACAAAAGTTCAACATACCCAAACGAAACCGGTTAGAATCAAGAGATTACCTCTCTACAACGCACGAAAACGAAACCCCAACACTCGCCGGAACTTTTCTTCGCCGGAATTTAAGTCTACCATCAAACAGAAAATAAGTCTACCATCAAACAAAAAATAAGTCTACCATGAAACAGAAAATAAGTCTACCATCAAACAAAAATAAGTCTACCATCAAACAGAAAATAAGTCTACCATCAAACAGAAAATAAGTCTACCATCAAACAAAAATAAGTCTACCATCAAACAGAAAATAAGTCTACCATCAAACAAAAAATAAGTCTAGCATCAAACAAAAAATAAGTGTACCATCAAACAAAAATCCAGATCTGGAAAAAATCCAGATCGGGAAAAAAACCAGATCTGGAAAAAATTCAGATTTGGACCAAAACGTGATTTTACAAAAGTTCAACATACCCAAACGAAACCGGTTAGAATCAAGAGATTACCTCTCTACAACACACGAAAACGAAACCCCAACATTCGCCGGAACTTTTCTTCGCCGGAATTTTGAAACCTATGAACGAAGAACATATTGAAGTTCATAAATCCGAACTCAAAACACTCGTGAATGATAGAGAGGAAGATAACTCATGATTTGTTTCAAAACTAACCGTTAAAAGCAACGAATCTCGTCGCCGGAGAAGAAATCGCGATTTGAGTCGCCGGAGAGAGGAGTCGCCGGAGAGAGGAGTCGCCGGAGAGAGGAAGAAGAAGATGAAAATGTGACATCTGATTTTTTTTTTTTTTTTTTTGGTTTTATGCTATTTTTTTTCTCAAGGGATAATGGCATTTTCGTTAATAAACGGTTTTGCCATATTTTAAAGGTCTTTGTAATCTTTTTTAGAAAAAAAATAAGAGCTCAAAAATTTAAAGGTTGTTTGAGTAAACACCAAATCTAAAAAGGTCTTTCTAGTAATTATCTCTAAAATCTAAGTTAAACATTATGTAAATGATGAAAAATTAAGAAAGAGATTTTGATAAGATTTAAAACATGAAATATAGATTAAGCAAACTAAATGTAATAACCTTTAGAACAATATTTTTTTTGCTCTAAAGAGGAAAGGAATTAAAAGCATAAACCAAAACTAAGGTTTTCATTTAGCTAAAAACATGTTTATAACCAAATGAACAGTATCTTTGTCAATAGGATCAACTCTGGATAAACCCGGTCTAAGTCAACAAAATATAAAAGTCGAATAAAAGTTTTTAGAAATAATTACAGAAAAGTCATAATTTGAAATTCGAATAGCAACTATGTCATACACAAAAACTGATTTATCAAGCTTTGTCACATGTCCCATTTTATGACGTTTTTACCCTTCCAGTATACAAACACACACCTGAAAACTGACACTGAAGTGATACAACAAGCTTGCGTGTAAGAAATGTTAACTTACACATTTTCAGAATTTGAATAATATATGAAATATAAGAAACTTTTCAGTTTCTTTCATTTATTGTTTTTTAGTTCTTCTACAACTTTTTAGATCTCTCTCGCTCTCGAACCAACCAAACCTTAAAACTCCTCCGATTTACTCACCACAAACCGCCGTACACTGTCCGGCGATGGCATATCCGCAATCGACTGCACCACCGCAAGAAGGTGCAGTCCTGGCTAATCACTCATCGGCGTACGAAACTATGTCCGCTCAGAGCCTTGATCTTGTGGCGGCCGTACCCTCACCGCCTCTCTCCCCGTTGTCGTCTCGTCTTTTCCGGGCGGGGAAATACCCAAAACATGCGCACATCAACCCCTATTCGAAGCCACTACTGATTGGAGTGATTGCCAATGCTTTGGCTAATACGCCGGAGTTAGAGAGAGTCCGTAGCACTGCTAGACATCATGGCGGTGGAAAAAGAAACCAATGTAAGTATAACTTGTTTGTGTACGTACCTTTATTTCTTTTGTGTGATCCTATACATGTACACTGCTAGATATCAGAGTTGTATTCATTGCTTGTTGTGTTGTGTTGTGTACGAAGAATTATTCCTTATATGGACACTTTCAGATGATGAACATGGCTTTGATGTACAGACAAGAGAAGATTGCTTTGATGTACACACAGGAGATCTTCCTCAGTCTGTACACGAGGCAGACATAGGACTTGGTACAGAGGCTGAGGTTAGGAATACTGAGGTTGGGACTAAGGCTACAAATGACTATGTACACCAGACTGTGCCCGTCCACCGTACAACTTCTCCACGACATTCTCTTCCTGTACATCCTCCTGTTTCTATGGACGATTTACGATAAATCTTTGGTAAACACCTTATCTTCAGTGTACAATCCATGGAGTACCTACTCGGATAATACATCCATCTACATGCACATTTTATGTGTACGTCCTTATGTGTATTTTATCCTTATGTTAAATATATATATTATGTCGTGTACGTAGTCGTTTTGTGTTGTACGTTATGACGTCCATTTTACCATCATGTTTAATATATATTTGTCGTGTACGTAATCGATTGTACATTTCCAATATATATCCTACAAGTACTATTGTTTATGTCAAAACGTTATGTAAAGAAGAAGAGAAACTAGCATTTCAACATGTCCATCAATTGCCCGTCCATGAAATTTGTTGATAGAAGAGAGGTTAAACTGAACTTCACATTATCTTTCTCCGTTAACTAACCCAGATTTAACAATATTATGTACGTATTTGTTGTCACAATTTATACGTATTTGCATTCCACTTTTTCTCTCTGATCCATTAATTGTAATTAATACTTGTTGGTAACCATCACTTCATACATAAATGCATGCACTCTATTTTACTAAAAAAACTGACACAAAGCTTCTCTCTATTTCTCTTCAAGTCGCAGGCTCTCTCTCTCATACACCAATATACAAGGGGTACTTTAGGAATAATGGTTTGTAAGTGACATTACTTGATACCCAAACAAGGGTGTGACATTGTACGACAATAAAACTCAAAATGTGACATTGTGTGTAATTTTCTCAAGTTTTTATCGGTGAAACCTTATCCGTTGGGGAACCGATATGGCCATAGAAACGTAAAATGACATTAAGTTGAAACATGTAGGGGACTCGTCATATCGGGGGCTCTTTTCATCGATTGGGACCAAGCTATCCTTAGCTTCTTAATGGTCAACACTTGATATCCCATATATGCTTTCAGTAGTATCCATTGACCCACGGGTTATAATCAATTATCGGTCACATGTATCGGTATGGTAACCGATACCGTTCCTGAACCCGTGAATTGCCTGGTTACTTCCTTGGCTCCCCTGTATCAACCCAATTCTGACATGTGGTTCCGCTTTTGGATATCAGTCACCTAACTGATATGCTGATAGATATTTTGATAATTCATTTGTTGGAGAATTTAAAGACGGATCATTCATTTAGTTCTTAACTAGTGCAAGGCTACCATTTGCTTTAAGCTTTTTTAAATAAAAAAGTCGGGTCTACATAATCATTATTTTAATTATTTTTGGAATTTAGAATCAAATTTCGGTAAAAAATAGGAATAATTCTTGTAAAAAATAGAAAAATAGGAATAATCACTTTTTAGTGTGTTATTTTCAAAAATAGCATTATAGATTGTTTATTTTTTTTAAATGTCACTAATTAAAAGTTTTACTCTTAAAATTCTAAATCCTAAAAAGGGTTTTTGACCCCTAACAAACTTTAAATCCTACCGTATAAAATAGTTAAGCCAAATTTAAATACTATTTTAAGTATTATTTTGAAAATTGCCATTTGTTGATATTTCTTAAAAAGTTTCTGAAAATAATCGTATGTATTTTCTTTTGTTTGTTTTTTTTTTTATAAACTCGAAGTTCGGACCGAAGCCTTAATCTTTGTGGATCCAAAATCAACATTTAGTCTATTTTCTCTCAGAATAACGTATGTATTTGCTTTTGTTTCTTTCATATTTATTTGGATTTTTTTTTATAAACATCTAGCATTTTATTAATATTTAAATTGTACATAATTGATGGAGAACAATAAATTTTTTGGATTTAACTTTTTTTTCTTAATATACTTTACATTTCGAACGAACCACGTGTTCCTTACTGAAACACACATTTGTCTATTTTTGTGTAAGATATTCTGTGCAAAAAGTGGTTCGTAACTGTTGTTTCTTTAAATCATGTGTTGTCACCAACTGTTGTTTCTTTTCATTGAGTGATAATCTTTTCACTGGAAAGTGGGGTCATTGAGTGATAATCTATTTTATTTATATTATATTTTTATTAAAAGTTGATAACGTTTTCATGCATTTAATAAATCTGTATAAACACGTGCAAGAATATAAAAACGCATATGACTTTGGGTAATCCGAAGTTCCGAACCTTTTCACACTTTGGGTAATTTTGATTAAATATGTGCATTTTTTTAAGTTGCCACGTTTGAAATTCATTTTGTTCCATTACCACTTCTACCTTAAATTTTAAATTTTATTAACCTTCATTTTAATACAAACTCAAATTTATCTTTTGATTTTAATTAAAGCTAATTTTATCCTTTGATTTTTTATAATTTAATATGTATAATTTTTGTAAATAAAAAACTACATATTTAATTCCTATATTTAGAGAATTTAATAATAATATCGTAGAAAACACATTTAACCTTACTCAATAGATGATTGATTATGTGGTAGAATATTTATTCTAAGATAATGAAAACGGTGGATTACATGATCTGCTATGGTAGAATATCGTGCAAATCGTGGAATACACACTCTACTTGGCCGTAGAACGTATTACAAATCGTAGATCACAAAATCTACGCTTGGTAGATATAAATGTAGTTGGCAGAACTAAAAGTCAACCGATCCGTAGACGTATAACGTGGATTCTGGACCGTAGAAGCAAACTATAAAATTATTTTGGAACATAATTTTTAATTTATAAAATTATTTTTAAATATACAAATAACTATTGTTTAGGTGTTTGTAATTTTAAAATTTAAAAAAAAAAATGAAAACCCTTTTATTCCTAATTATTTTTTTGGGATTCATGGTATTTAAGGTAAAAATTGGTCCAAAAACAGAAATGAGCATCACCATAAAAAAACTTTCATTGTGTGACAATTTAGCAATTATCCTCTATATTTTGATATTGAAAGTGGTCACAACAATCATCTCTTTTATACCTTTAACTTTAATTTGTTTTCTAAAACTGAATCACAAAAACAAGACTTAGTTGCGAATTGAGTAATTATAAAACAATTTACTTACCAATTACCAACATATTTTTTTACTATATATATATTGGTAATGATTTTGCAATGTTATTATTTAACTATGAACACTATAGATGCGTTCTCAACAAAAAAAACTTTGAAAAATCATCTTTTAAAAGTTGTCTTTTCTAAGATGAACTTAGGGGGTTATTCATTGTTGGATTTAAGTAGATTTTTAAAATTTTAAGATTTCATTGTTATTGATTAATAGATTTTTAAATTCTAAATCAAATCCATTGTTATTCATTTGAGGATTATTACATTCCTTTTAAAATCCCTTGTTATTCAAAAAATATATGTTTCATTGATTCTCTAATTCTATTAAAATCTATTATTACTCGAATATGGAATCTCTATAGTTTTACTCATACAACATGATTTGCAAAATACTAGGGATATCCATGAGATTATTGAAATATATGTTTAAAAAACACACACACGACACCAAAAAGAACATTCAACGATCAAGACAATTTGTTTTGTTTTTCTTAACAAAACCATAACAAAATTCAGCTTTTGTAAGAAAATATGAACAAATCATAAAATAAAAAAAATGAAAACCCCAATGTACTATAAAAACACCAAAAACTCATTATTTAAAAAAGAAATAATTATTTGGTTGAACATCATCCACAATAATCTTATTTAAGAAATTAATCATAGTTAGTATAAAAATGTAATACAGTGATTTTTACTATAATATGAGCACAAAAGTCAAGTTCTACCATTGAAATATAATACAAAGAATCTAATGTTGGCTATATGAAATTTTTAACAATATAAAAACAATAGAACCTATAATATATAAAATAAAGTGGTAAAAATGAAAAATGAATAACGTTTTTTAGTTTGAATAAATTTGACATTCAATTCAAAAAGAAAAAGAAAAATGATTATCTATGGTGTCTGAAGAAAAAACTTTGAAGAGCGATGATAGTAGTGGTGGGTTTATCCTCATGTCTTATATAAACAAACAAACATACCTAAAGTGGATTTTAGTATATTGTAAAATATACTATTTGATTTTTCTTAAAGAAAACTATGAAAATATATTACCTTATATAGAAGAAAACAATTAATATAAATCCATATCAATCCATGACAATCAATAGTAATCCATGAGAATATTTTTTAAGAATCCATAAGAATTGATAAAATCTCATAACTTTCAAAATCCTTATAATCTACATAATCCATTAATGAATAAGGGCCCCTTAGTAAAAAAAGAACTAAAAAAGTGGTTACAATTAAGAGGGTAATTCAGTCAGCAAATTTGTGATGTTCTTCTTCATTGTTTTCATTAATTTTTGTTTTGATGTATTTAAAGAAAATCATGGTTACACAAGCCAAAAAAGGAAAAGTAAAGATAATATCTATATTCTTCAGTTACTTCATTTTGTATTAAGGATATATTCTACTCACATAAAATTTAATAGAAAAAATCATTTTTAGCTACATTAACAATGTGTTATATATTAGTTTACTAGGGTATGTCCACGCGTTGCGTGGATTTAAAACTTAACATGTTGTAATATACAATAATTGTTAACTTATTGACTATTTATATATTCAATATTACAGAAATTTGGTGTTTACAATAAATAATTATGTAGGTTCAGAAACTAAATATTTATAACAAATTATTGGATATACACAATGTTATTTGTAGAAAACAAATTAAGCCATTGTTGAAATCTATTATGACAAAGTATCTATTAAAACGTATGGAACATTGTTCCTATATATATATATATATTCGATAATATAGCTAATTAAGTGATGCTTAAGATTTATGCTCACCATTTATAATTTTAGTGAAGTTAAGATTAAAAATTAAACAATAATTTTAAATTGTTTTATGTGAATTATTTTTAAAATATATAAAAATGTATCATATTATTAAAATATTAATATATCAAACATGATAAAAAAAATTATATAGTGATATTATGACACATATCGTGAATGGAAACATATTGGAACATCTTATAATTTTTTTATTATTTTATAAAAATTTATTTTATTATAGAATAATAAAAAAAATTTAACTTATTTGTGAAGAGATATTGTAAAAAAAAAGAATATCTATTAGAATATGGCTTTACATATTTTCAATTAATTCTTGAAGATAATTTGATATTAAATGTTTACTTTATATTAAAATTGATATCACATTTTTCTTTTAAAAAGTCAATACAAAAATTTGAAATTCTAGAAGAACAAATGTCATAATTAAATAAAATTAGGTTCTAAATATGAAAATGGACATTAATTACCAACACCGAAAGTGACACATGGTAACTTGTCAAAGCTTTAACTTACTGGAACCTTAAAATATTATATAAGATGTATTTGAGAGACCATTTTTATATTTGGGATAATTAGCAACATATTAACCAACAATTCGTGTAGTTGAGAATGATTTTTTTCCTTTTAAAGACTGACTATATATATATATATATATATATATATATATATTATGAATGGATAAATACCATAGTAAGATAAGATAAATCCAATATTAAGATAATAATATTTTAGCCGACTTACTAAGACGGTTGGTAAGCTTTGTTTAATATTTGATGTTGCCTGTATATATGATCGAATGCTAAGGTAATAAGATAACTTTGATCTTCACTTGTTCTTCATATTTCTTTCACTCGTCTTTATTACTCAGCAAAGCACACACATATATATATTAATATACTTGTTATAGTATAGTTTATAACACGTTATCAGCACGACCGCTATTTCATACCGATCAATCAAATACCGTTGTATACTAAAAAGGTTAAGTTTTAATTTATACTAATGCAATCTAAATTTATACTAATGAAATCTAAATTTAAATTGAAATTTATTTACTGTTTATGAAGTGGAAGGTACGCCTCCTTCTTTGATTTTATGGTAGGCTATGCCTCCTAAATATCAGTGGAAAAGTCATATAATAGGCTATATCTTTTCTGAATTGATCATTATTTATGGTAGGCGCTGCCTCCTTGATCAATTAAAATTTATGTCTCTGTAATCTCATGATAGGCTCTGCCTTCTTGATTACATGGAAGACAATGCCTATTAATTTACTTTTATGTCTCTGTAATCTCATGATAGGCTATGCCTTCTTGTTTACATAGAAGACAATGCCTATTGATTTACTTTTATGTTTTTTTTGTTATTATTGCAATTTATTTATTATTATTGCAACTTCTTTATTATTATTGCAAATTATTTGGATGGCTTTGCCTCCTGAGTTTCTTTTTAAATTATGCCGTTATTATGTTCAGTTATTTTAAATGCTTTATCACAATTCTTTAAAATTGGAAATTAAAAGATGGGTTTACTAAAATGATGCTTAAAATTTTGTTATATAGTTATCATGTCGAACTTGACAAAGCTCGAGATTACTGCCCTTAATATATCAGGAAAGAATTATATGGCATGGGCAGTAGGTTTAAAAATGCATCTAAAAGCAAGTGAGCTTCTTAATACCATCGTGAAATCGGAAACGACATCCGATGATTTAAAGGAAAAGGCCATGATATTCATACGCCACCATATCCATGATGGTTTAAAGGATGAATATATCACGAAAGATAATCCTGCAGAGCTTTGGCAATCACTCAAAGATAGGTTTGATCACCAAAAATACGTGATCTTACCAAAGGCAAAACATGAGTGGTTGAATCTGCGGTTTGAGGATTACAAATGTGTTAGTGAATATAATTCCGCTTTGTTCGGAATTACTTCCAAGATGATGTTATGTGGAGAGAGTGTAAGTGACTATGATATGATTGAGAAAACACTCCAGACATTTCATCCTGGAAATGTAATCCTGCAGCAACAATACCGGGCGAGAGAATTCACCCGCTACTCGGATTTGATGCAAGTCTTTCTTGTTGCTGTACAAAACAACGAACTCGTGATAATAAACCATAAAACCCGTCCAACTGGAGCGGCTCCACTTCCAGAAACGAATGTGGTAGCGTCCAATACAAATAATTTTCAAGGACTAGGGCGTGGTCGCGGTAGAGGCCGTGGTCGCGGACGTGGAAGAAGTGGTGGAGACGAGGACTTGGAAGAGGATTCCAGGCCAATAATTCCAACATGGAAAAAGCCAATAAAACTTTCAGGAAAATGAAGTTGGCCGGGCCAACAAAAGAAAAACAGAGAATGCATGTTACAGATGCGGCATGAAAGGTCACTGGGCATGTACATGTCGTATGCCAAAACATTTGGCCGATCTGTATCAAGAATCACAAAAGGCAAAAGAGAAAAAAGTTGAAACAAACTTCATCTCGGAAGTAGCTGGACCTTTTTTTAGTGGCCTAAGTGATGATTCTCATCTTGACATAGCAGATTACTTAGTTGATCCTGAAGCATCAATAGAAGTAAAAGATAACTAAAACTGATATGACATGATCTATAGTAGTTTAAGTACTTTGTATAATATGTTCGTGTTTTTGTAAATCTTGTTAAAATCTTTTTGTTGTGATATAACTTCATGTTATATAAAGTTTTGTTTTGATATATTAATGTATCTTTTATTAATATTGTGTCACCAGACAATGTCAGAATTTGAGATCAAGGACGGAGACACATGTCTAGCAGACAGTGCAACGACGCATACAATACTTAAAGATAAAAAATATTTTTCTGTTCTTAAAATGAAAAACTCCGCCGGAAGCGTGAGTACAGTATCATGTGATGCAAAGATCATCATGGGCTCAGGAAAAGTTAGATTTTCAATGCCAAGGGGGACAAAGTTAGAAATAAATGATGCATTATATTCCCCCGATTCATACAGAAACTTGTTAAGTTTCAAGGATATCCGAAGAAATGGATATCATATAGAGACTATGAACAAGACTGACATTGAATATATTTGCATTACACTGGAGAAAACGCAAACATTGGAAGAATTACCAATGATGTCCTCCGGATTATACTGCACAAAAATATATATGACCGAGTCAAATGTTATAGTAAACAAAGAGTTTACTAATACATTTAAGATCTGGCATGAAAAACTTGGACATCCGGGATCAATCATGATGCCAAGAATTGTGCAAAATTCTAGTGGACACCCATTGAAAAATCAGAAAATTTTTCTATCGGGAGAACTTTTATGTAGTGCATGTTCTCAAGGAAAACTAATAACTCGGCCATCACCAACTAAAGTTGGGAATGAATCTCCAGTATTCTTAGAAAGAATACATGGTGACATATGTGGACCTATACATCCACCGTGCGGACCATTTCGATATTTTATGGTATTAATTGATGCATCTAGTAGATGGTCACATGTGTGTCTGTTGGCAACACGAAATATGGCTTTCGCAAAATTCATTGCTCAAATAATCAAATTAAGAGCACAATTTCATGATTATGCTATAAAGAAAGTTAGGCTCGATAACGCTGGTGAATTCACTTCACAAGCATTTAATGACTATTGTATGTCAATGGGGATAGATGTTGAGCACCCGGTTCCCCATATTCATACACAAAATGGCATGGCTGAGAGTTTGATTAAACGATTGCAACTCATTGCAAGACCATTAATACTGAGAACGAAACTCCCAATTCATGTATGGGGACATGCTATATTGCATGCTGCATCATTGGTCCAGATAAGACCAAGTGCATCTCATAAACATTCTCCATTACAATTAACATCTAGTCAGGAACCAAATATATCACACCTCCGTGTTTTCGGCTGTGCGGTTTATGTTCCTATAGCCCCACCGCAAAGAACAAAAATGGGGCCACAAAGAAGATTAGGAATATATATTGGATATGCGTCACCAAGTATAATTCGGTACCTTGAACCTAAAACCGGTGATATGTTTATGGCACGTTTTGCTGATTGTCATTTTAATGAAGATGAATTTCCAACGTTAGGGGGAGGAATTAAAGAAATCCCGAAAGATATTACTTGGTGTACACCATCTTTGGTACACCTTGATCCCCCTACGAAACAACGTGAACTGGAAGTTCAGAAAATTGTACAGCTACAAAATATGGCAAATCAGTTACCGGACGCATTTACTAATACAAAAAGGGTGACTAAGTCTTATATACCCGCTGCAAATGCTCCATCAAGAATCAATGTTCAAGAAGGACAAATTGATGGAAATAAAATTAATGAACCGAGGGTTCAATTAAAGAGGGGGAGACCGATGGGCTCTAAGGATAAAAGTCCTCGAAAGAGAAAGAAATTGGGAGAAGAGAATGAAAAGGTTCTAAAGGAACCACAAGAAGAAAAATGTTCAGAAGATGAACATGATACAGAAAAATATGAGATTTCCATTAATTACGTCCAAAACGGAAAATTATGGATTAGAAGTAAAATAGATGATACTGATGGGATATTTTCTTTCTCTGTATCCAAAAAAATTGATCATGATGATCTAGATCCAATATCCGTATCAGAGTGTCAGGAAAGGCCTGATTGGGAGAAATGGCGAATGGCCATGAGAAATGAACTAATCTCCCTCAACAAAAGAGATGTTTTTGGACCTGTAGTCATTACACCTAAAGATGTAACACCAGTCGGGTACAAGTGGATTTTTGTGCGAAAAATAAATGAGAAAAACGAAATCACCAGATATAAAGCACGACTTGTGGCACAAGGTTTTTCTCAAAGACCAGAAATTGATTATGAATAGACATATTCTCCGGTCATGGATGCAATCACATTCAGATACTTAATGAGCTTAACGGCATCTAAAAATTTAGAGATGTGCTTAATGGATGTTGTGACTGCATATTTATATGGATCACTTGACAATGACATATACATGAAAATCCCATAAGGATTAAAGATCCTAGAAGGATCGAAAATGCATGAGGTATCATCTCAAGAAATATGTTCAGTAAAATTACAACGATCACTTTATGGATTAAAGCAGTTTGGGCGCATGTGGTATAATCGCTTAAGCGAATATTTGTTGAGTAAAGGATACATCAACAATGCGATATGCCCTTGTGTGTTTATCAAGAAATCCTCATCAGGATTTGTGATCATTGCTGTATATGTAGATGATTTGAACATAATTGGAACTCAAAAGAAGATTGATGATGCAAGAACTCATATGAAAGAAGAGTTCGAAATGAAAGATCTTGGAAAGACAAAATTTTGTCTCGGACTTCAGATAGAACATCTCCAAGATGGAATTTTTGTGCATCAATCAAATTACACTAAAAGAGTGCTAAAACGCTTTAATATGGACAAAGCGACTCCTTTGAGTACTCCAATGGTCAATAGATCGCTTGTTGTTGACAAGGATCTATTTCGACCTTGTGGAAGCAATGAGGAAGTATTAGGTCCTGAAATACCTTATATGAGTGCTATTGGTGGACTTATGTATCTTGCAAATTCTACTATACCAGATATAGCTTTTGCTACTAACCTAATTGCAAGGTACAATTCCTCTCCAACTCGCAGACACTGGAACGGAATAAAACAAATTTTCCGTTATCTTCAAGGTACCATTAATTTTGGATTATTTTATTCAAGAAACTCCGAAGTTGGTCTAGTTGGTTTTGCAGATGCAGGATATCTATCAGATCCGCATAAAGCTCGATCACAAACCGGATATGTTTTTACAATTGGTGGAACCGCAATCTCGTGGCGTTCTCAAAAACAGACTTTGGTCGCCACTTGTTCAAATCATGCAGAGATTATTGCATTACATGAAGCATGTAGAGAATGTGTATGGCTCAGATCAATGACTCAACATATACAAGAAGCAAGCGGAATAACCACCAATAAAGAACCGACAATATTATTCGAAGATAATTCTGCATGCGTCGTCCAAATCAAAGAAGGCTACATCAAAAGCGATAGGACGAAACATATTCCTCCAAGATTTTTCTCGTATACTCAAGAACTCGAAAAAGACAAAGAAATTGATGTTCAATACATTCGGTCAAGTGACAACGCAGCAGACTTTTTTACAAAGGCGCTCCCGACTACAACGTTCAGAAAACATGTTCAGACTATCGGAATGCGTTATTTACGAGACCTATAAAAAAAAATTATATCTATCTTTTTTAGGGGTAGACTGTACTCTTTTTCCCTTGTCATGGTTTTTGTCCCCCCGGGTTTTCCATGATAAGGTTTTTAACGAGGCAGTATAATATATTCATACGCTAATGGATATTTAAGGTCGAGTATTATGAATGGATAAATATCGATTAATAAGAATGGATAAATACCACAGTAAGATAAGATAAATCCAATATTAAGATAGTAATATTTTAGCCGACTTACTAAGACGGTTTGTAAGCTTTGTTTAATATTTGATGTTGCCTATATATATGATCGAATGCTAAGGTAATAAGATAACTTTGATCTTCACTTATTCTTCATATTTCTTTCACTCGTCTTTATTACTCAGCAAAGCACACACATATATATATTAATATACTTGTTATAGTATAGTTTATAACAATGAATTGTTTAGACTAATATATATACACTTTAATTTTTAAGACGAATATAAGTTTTATGGACATACATAGAAATGAGGTATATTCAAGTATAATCTGTGAAAATGTCAGAATATCAAATATATTTTTAAGTTCTTGGTATTGTGGGATTTTTGATTTAGTTGGAATGTTTAAAAATTTTAACGTATAATTTCTACTTTTATCAAACGTTTTCATAATTTTTGCTTATGTAATTTTTCTTATTTTTTGTATATGTTTGCCCATTTCTATTTGTTTTCAAAATTTACAATAATTACAAAGTTGGAGTAAAAATGAATCATCATTGATTTGTTATAAAACTTAGTGTAAGTTTTAAAAGATACTTGATAGTTATATTAGTTTACAAAATTAATATATTACAAATATTAGTCCATATATATCCACAAATTTTTTTAAAGTACTTATATACATACATAAAACACGATTTTACCTATGTGTTTTCTAATCTTTCAGAAAGAATTGAAAAGTCTAGACAAGTTGCCAATTTAAATATTAAGTTTTAAAACCAGCCGTTTCGAATATTTCTTGGCTTCTTATAACTTTTAATTTAAAACATTTTTATCATTCTTTGAAATGAGCCCGTAACCCCATAAAAATGGTGGGTCCCTAGTCCTTACTTTAGCTCTTTAAAAGATGACAAGCCAATTATATTCTTAAACATCAGTGAAATTTGTTACCTTATATTAGAGTTACGGTTCATTGAACCTTGAGTTTATTATATTTTGGATTTACAAAAAAAGTTGTTTTAGTTGTTCTTTCCCCTTTTTCAAATCGTTATAAATCAGTTTTCCTTTGTTTTTGTTTCCCTTCTATAATGCTGTTCACCACACTTGACTTGAAAACAAAATCAAATCAAATTAAAAAAAAACAAAGTTAGTGAAGTTTTGAAATCAGCTCATCAATTAAACAAGTTTGAGATGAGTTCCCAAGAGTTGAAGAAGAAAGAAAAAGGAAATGAAATCATCAGCTTGGAAGAAAATCTTAGCAATTTCTTTCGTCATGTCGATCACTTTGATCATACGAAAGATGTCTCTATGTATTTCAGTGAAGAAAGATTAGCGTCTCTCCTCCAAGCAAATAAGGAGATATATAAAGAAAACATAAAAGTAGAAGAATATTCTAAGAAAGATAATGGTGAGAAAGTTGGTATTCAAGAAAAAAAGGGTTCATCTTCAAAGATCATGCCTTGCATTTTCTATACGTCAGATGAGAAGGCGAGATTGCGGTGGTCGAACGACCTTCACGTTTGCTTTGTAAATGCAGTGACCAAACTCGGTGGACCTGACAGTTAGTAACACAAACTCTTCTTGCTATTATTTTGAATTCTCCATCTTTTGATCACATACATTTTCATTTTATTGATCTACTTAATGCTTGCATGTTGCATTTATACTTTTCATGGTTTCCATGTTTTCTTTGGATTTACAAATTTTTTATGAAAACATACATGCATGTAATCTAGAATAAAATTGATTATATACATAGAATATATCTTTGTGATCGAAATCTATATGTGATTTAACAAAAAAACCACATATATATGAAATTTAATTTTATAACGATTTAAGTTATTAAAATTCATCAATGGTAAGATATATTTGTAAATGAGAAAAACGATTAACACTACAATAATTTGTGTGTTTACTAGTAGATTATATCAGTTCATGCTTGCAAGAGTCTCAAGACAGAAATGTGAATTTTATTTTTTGTTTTATTTGCATAACAATTATAAATAGATGATCCTAATATTTGATCTTATTTTTCATTAGTTGTATTCATCTCATATCGTTTTTAACGATCGTAAGGAAAATGGTAAGATATTTGTATTTATATATAGTACATATGTGAGTTAAGAAAATAATATACATTACTTAACTCGATTTCGCACAAATCAAATTATTTGAACAAACTTTTGCATCATGTAGATAATTTTAATTTTTTTTAAAATTTTTCTTATTACTAAAATAATTAGTTGTTAAGGCAAGATTAAATATCTGAAATATGTCGACATATGATTATAATTAGTATGTTATTTTAAAATCTGAACTTATTGAAGCTATTGTCAAAAGTATATTATTTATTGGAGAAAATTACCTAAGATAACCCAATATTTGTCCAGAATAGCTAAGATAACCTATCATAATTTTTATTACTTAAATAAACTACTTTTGACTTAATTTTCTATATAATACCTAAATTATATTTTTTACAAAACAACCTTAAATAAAAATTTCTAGTTTAATTTTATTTTTAAAATAATTATAAAACGATTATTTTATTAAAAGAAAAATCAATATATATATATAATATATATATATTACACTAAATATTAATGAGTTTTATTCTATCATCATCTATCATAACTTATGTCGCAAATTTATGTATAGTATGCAAAAATTTGGTAGAATTACGTAAAATTTAAAACGTTTTTTGCCAGATTTAATAACTTATTTAAAAATATAAGTCTGTTTAAATCGATAAACTTGCATAAATGCATATTCTGGTAGACATGTGTAAAGTCTGTATCTTTTTGCAGACATTAAAAATACACTCCATCCGTTCTTTATTGTTAGATGTTCTAGATTTTTTCATGTTTTGTAAAGATTGATTTTTTACTTTTTCAATGTGTTTTTAATGAAAAAATTATGGTAAATTGTTAATTTCAAAACAAATTAAATGAAATTGTTGAATTGTTATAGGTTGAATGTTATTGAAAATTGTTTAGTACAAGAAACAAAACATTTATAGTTGAACATTAATTGGTTTTCTTAATATGTGTAAAAAAATTAAAACATCTAACTTAAAAGAACGGAGGGAGTATTTCATAGACTTATATTTAATATGCATAGATCGGTTGACTTGCATAAAGTCTGCATATTGTGGTAAACTTGTGTAAAGTCTACACATGTTTGGTAGACATTAAAAGCCTATCCTGCAAACTTATATTTAATATGCATAGATCGGTAGAGTTGCATAAAATCTCCATATTTTGGTAGACTTGCATGAAGTCTACACGTTGTTGGGCTGCGGATAGTCGGCAAACTTGCATCAAGTCTGCACATTTTTTAATAGGTATGGTGCAAGTCTCTCAATATTCGTAGACTTGATGCAAGTCTACCGAATATTTGTAGACTTGATGTAAGTCTGCCAACTATCCGCAAACCAAATTTTAATCTGCAAGATATGTCCGTAAAATTTGTTAAAAACGTGTAAACTTTTTCAAGTATGTTGGATGTTCACAGACTATATATAAATATGTCAAATATAATTTTGAAGTTTGCTATAAAATGCAGACTTTGCGCAAGTCTACCGAGTGTCCGCAAACTAATTATAAGGGTAATATTTGGGAAAATATTTCTAAAACCTCATAAATCTTTCTTAGATTATTTTGGCTATTTTCAATATTTTGTGGGTTATTATAGCCAATCTCCCTATTTATTGACGTAAAAATTGAATTTTGTTAAATATTTAGATATTTAAGTAATTAATAATGATCTTATCTACTTTATCATCTTACGTACTTTATTGTAGAAACATATTTGAAATATTTATGATGTATTCCATAATTTTTTTTTTTTTGTGGCGAGTAGCTTTAGATACATTTCGACACTCATGGATTTTTTTATATGCGATCGATGTTTTGTTGCTTTTACTTGATATCAAATTAACGAAAATATATTTATAGAAGTTTATCATGTGTCATTGCATTCATATTTTTTTAATAAAGATCTAATATCGCACATCGTCAAAATCTATTTTCAGTTACACAAAATACATCATCTTTTTTTTCTTTTTTTTTTGGTCAAATCACAAAATACATCATCTATGTATATAATAATTAGTCATTGGATCTCATTTACAAATCCATGAATGATCGAACATAAACATTCTAGAGGGTTAAAAATATTTTAGCATCGTTTATTTTTTTTTGCTAAACGATATTTCAGCATCGTTGGTGAGATAACTAACTTCAAATACAAATATGTGTTGATACATATACAAAATCAAGAGCTTATATCATAGATATTTATGTTTTTATAGAGGCAACACCAAAAAGCGTTAAACAAATGATGGAAGTTGAAGGAATTTCACTTCACCATGTGAAAAGTCATCTTCAGGTTATTATTTGTTTTTATATTTTTTCGTATGAATCAAGATTAAGTTTCAATTTTCATAAGTTATTTAACGCTCGATTATTCTTATATTTTCAGAAATTTAGACTTGGAAAGTGTAACATACGGGACAAAGGAAATCAATATAATAAACGTATGTTCTTCTATCTAGTTTTGTTGGTACTATTCTTCATGAAAAGTTATTTAACTATTGTTTGAATAAACTATAATAATAATAAAATAATTTTTTAATATAAAATAGACAAAACACCCATCTTTTACAGCTAATTGTTTAAAATGTATATATTTACAAAGTTGACTTTTCATTAATTGATGTATTACCAATTGATTTTTATTAGTTTCCATGTCTACGCTACCATCTCGTCTTGAGATTTAAAGAAAAACTTATACATATTTTAAGGTTATTAATGTTAAGAGAAATTAGACATATATTTTATTTATATTAAAATATTTAGAAGAAAAAAGAAATACTTACTGTGGGGTTATTATATTTTTTATTGATCAATATTTATATATATATATATATATATATATACACACCTGAGGAAAATAATATTCTTTCTTATTTCGATAGGTTTGAAAACTGTTCGAGGAATTGCTAAAACATGTGCTTCACGAAATCTACCTCGTCAACAAGTAAACATGTAAGAAAAAATGTCTTAATACAATATTATCACTCTATGAAAATTGATCCTATGTATAACTTGTGAGAATTTTGAACATGTTGATACTAAATTTAGAAGACCTAAAGTTACGGGAGCTGTGAACGCAAAGAAAGTAAAAGAAATCCAAGGATCACTTTATATGCTTATAGAGGTAAATCTATAAAATAAACTTATTTTGATTTTATATATGTGTGTGTGAATTTAATTTATTTTGACTATAAATTTTATATATATAAAGTGTATGCATGTGTAGGATAATGTTTTTATAATATATTGCAGCGTGATTTCCATTTACAAAGATGTCGTGAGGCACAAAGAATGCAAATGACTTCTGGAATAGAAAAGCAACATAATATGTTCGAAGCACAATATTTAAAGGCAAGTATGACACCATCTTTAAGATATCAACACAACAATTATAGTTCAACGGGAACCATCAGGTCTCAGCAGCCAACAATACCAAAACTAGAACAGTGGTTAACACCATTGCCTCACAATTTCTCTGAAAGAAAGATAAATCCACTCACAATGAACGATGCTCAACAACCAACTACTATCATTCCAAAAACCACCACTTCCGCTGAAGAATTTTGCCGCGACAATTTGGCTTGTCTAACAGTATGTGATTTTACACAACATTCAAGCAATACATGTTCAATGTATGAGCCACGACATGTGTATACCTTCCATTCAACACAAGAAGTGCTACCATTTAATGACAATCATAACTACAATATGGCGCAAGGTTCTATGAATCCATATATGAGTATTGAGCTAGAATTGATACATGGCTCATCCGAAATCACAACTCACCAACAACTTCAGTTCAGGGACCAATGCGTCAATAACGACTCATATCGTAATGCAACTTTTCTCCATACCATATTACCACCAACAATCGGTACTCCTTATCAGGTAATTAAAAATATTTTAAACAGATAATCCATATTTTAGTCAGAAACTAGTGATAAGTTTTTTTTCCAGGGCACTTTAAACAACACAGTTCCTTTTTGGATGACACCACTACCAGTACAAAAAAATATTCCACACCATACATACAATTTATATCCTCCATACAATACTCGTGAAGTGGTTAAAATGCAGCTCCATGCATTACAAAACTCAAGCACTAGCCGAATTCAAGAAACACCTTCTCGTGAAACCAACTTATCGTCTCCTATCATAATAGATGAGGTAGATCCAGTTGATAAGTATATTGATTGGGATAAAGTTGAAGAATTTGAACTTGATCAAGTTGAAGTCCTCAAGGATTTAGGTTTTGGAATAAGTCCCTAACCTTTGAAATTTAAAAATTGATATTAGTGTGTGACTTATGTAAAACATAATATATCTGTATTAGAGAGTAATTGAAATAGATTTAGTTTTATCGGTTTATTTATCATAAGATAGAAAATAAAATAAAACTAAATTAAATAGTATAAGTTTAATCTCTAACACATTATTTCACACCAACAATGTGGTTCAGGGTTAACATATTTAATTAACAACTGACCTTATGTGCATGAGTTTGGGGATGACCTTTTTGTTTAACATTTTTCATGGACGATCCAAAATGTATGTGGGATTTATATTAATAAGTAATGTATGGATTTTAATGGATTTGAAAATCCAAACCAAATCTAGTGTTATTGGTTCTATCATTTTAAAATCCATATTAAAATCTGGTGTTATTGGTTCTATGATTTATAAATCCTAATTAAAATCACGTGTTATTCAATCCTACGGATTTACTTATGGATTTGATTTCACTTAGGATTTTAATGGATTTGAAAGGATTTCATGTCAAAAATACAAAGGATCAAATCTGAGGGGAAACCTTCGGATTTACAAAGATTTCTAAATATTATAAGATTTACAAATCAAATAACACATACTTATAAATCCACAAATCAACTAAAATAATCAAACCAATAAATAAAACACCATCAAACAAAATAATAGAAAAATTGTGTCACGTATGTACTTTTCGTCTCTTCTTCATCATCTTATGTATGTTTTTCTTGCTAATAGTTGTTGCTTCTTTCTTTTTTTAGGCTTGTTCATTTTTTTTTGCTATTCACGTGATCAATTTCTCCGTGATTCTTCACAATAAAGATTTTAGTGAATATTATTGCGAAATCATATACTAAATTTTATGGGTTAAAAGTATACTCAAATATGGATTCAACAAATAATATATATAAAGATACAAAGGTGTATGTGTTAGTATTCATTTTTGATGGGTTAAATTTTATTTGTTAATAGTATACTCAAATATGGATTCAACAAATACAGGAGAACAAGAAATCTTTGAAGAACGAGAAAGACATATATCACTTGAAAATAATGAGTTAGATGTTGATATTACTTTATTGGTTAGTCAATGAAATCCATTTAGTTGATTTGTAAATCCATTTTATTTGATTTTGAAATCCACGTTATCTATTATTATGGATTTTAAAATCCATTAAAATACACAAATCCAAATTTATGATTTAAGAATTGGATTTATAGTCTAAAGTTCATGATTTAGGTTTAAGTGCTAGGTTTCATATTTAGAAAGAGGAATTTATCATTATAATTAATGGTAAACACTTTATTTGCTGCTCGCCTTACGTGCATGGATTTCCCAATGGCATTTAGGGTATATATATATTGTATTAGACGTCTCATTCCTCACAAGAGCGGTACAACTTATGTGGTTAATTTTAGTACATCTATCTTCTATCTATCTATCTATACTATAAAACCTGGCCAACTCTCTCCATCTATGAGACACGTGGAATCGTCTGTGAAGAGCATTTCTCATTCTAAATAATTAAATTAAAAGTCTATTCTCGCTTTACTCTTCCACCAACAATAAACGTCGTCTCAATAAAAACTCACATATCAATTATGTTTGAAATCTCTTCAGCTTCACCCTGTTATCATTTTAGCTTCACCGTATGTGTGCACCAATTCTCCATTTCTCCGTCATCATCGATTTCAAAAGAAAAGTCGGAGATGCGAGATTTGTCTTCATTTTGTTGCTAATTTCAACCCATTAGGTTTATTGTTTCTCCGTTGTCATCGATATCTGATATGTATATATGTATATATATTTATATATTTGTTTCTATGGTTGTTTCATCTTCGAATTGGATTGGTATGATTTTCATATCTGAATTCTAATTTGTTTGTGGTTCGAGTGGCTGCTTAGTGAGGAATCTTGCCATCCTCTTATATCCTGACTAATAAATTAACTTTGTTGTTATGCTTCATATTTTCTCTCATATTTCAATTCTTCTATATTTTCTTCTCAATTATGCGGCGTGAATGGAGATTTCTCACTTAGTATATGTTTAAAATACAAATGATGATATATTAGTTAATTTCATCAAGAAATCATTCTATTTAGGATAATTTCGTATCTGGTATTATGGGTTTAGATGTCTTGTATATATTGGTATTCTGGGTTTAGATCTTCTTCTAAATCTAGTATGTCTCTTAATACTCATGCTTTTGTTGATTTGATGATTATTAGTGAGTAATTTTCTCTGTGGGTATTGGATAGAGAAGATTATGATTGATTTATGTGGGTTTAGTGATGCTTAGTGGTTAGTCTCTACATTTCTATTCATTAAAGTGTGTTCCATGCTAGATTTAGAAGTAATTAGCCTACATTTTGATACTGGTCTTTTATGTCGGAAGATGTTTGTGAAAATATCTAGAATAACTTTAATCATATTTTTCATCTCAGCCAATGGAAGTTGATGCATAAGGGGGCTAGTAAGCTTATATGAACATGTTTAATGTTTGCTTCTTGATTAGTGGTTAATAAAATGGAAGTGTGTTAATAGTTTATTAAGAAATGGATTATCACCATAGAAGTGCATTAGTCTATATTAAATGGATTCATGCTTTAGAATTACCTTCATTGTGTTATTGTGCATCACTTATCACATGTGCTTCACTATCACTTATCATATTTGTTTAAAAATATAGTCTGGAAGTTCTTTGCCCCCGCGATTCGCGGGGTTCGAATCCTAGTTCATCATAAAGGGAGCGATGACTTTTCAACAAAATACTACTCCCTCCGTTTCATTATATAAGATGTTTAGGTATTATTTTTTTGTTTCATTATATAATATGTTTTACAAATTTCTATGTAAAATTTAATGTATATAACTATTTATATTCTGCAATATTTTTCCTTATTGATTGATGTAAGTTTTTTTTTTTTTTTTTTGTCAACCTAACTATTAATCAGAAAACACCATCCAATCTAGAAATCCAGATCGGTATAGTGTTGCTTACATAAGAAAAATTAAAATCTCGTGTTCTGCTGGGCGTGCTAGGCAGTCCGCCTTCAGATTAATAGTGCGAGGATGTGGGATAAGCAGAAGTTGGGTAGACGATCTTGTAAGCGTTTGAGCTTGACTGAAAAAATCGAAAATGCCGGCCACTCCTCTGGGTAATTGACGACGACGATTGATGTAAGTTTAATTAGATATAAATGATATTTTTAATGTTATAAATTAAAACAAAAGACTAAATTAATATAACTTAAATAGAAAGTCTTATATAATAATACGGAGGGAGTAGTACTTTTGTCTTACCATTTTCTCTCTCTCAATTCCAAGTCCCAAGGTCAACGAAAGAACTGAATAATTCATTACACGAAGGTAATGGAAGATCCACTATAAATGGGAGACGATCAGTCGATCACCGGAAATCTAAAGCCGATGCCGACAAGGTGGACGGGTTTCACGCCGAGGGCCAATTTTTTGTCAAATATATATATATTTTTTTTAAGTGTCTCGCACTGAACAATTTTGCAGTCTAATACAATCTGAGAATGCACTATTTTTATTATTTTTTTCTTTTTGTGTCCTCATTTTAATTAGCAAGCTGCACATGTGTGGGTGAAAACAAAATCGTCTTCCGCATTAAAGGCCATATGAGAAGTTAATTTCGTCACTAACTACAATGGAATGTTGTTGTCACGGTGAAATATGGTTCTCATAAATGTGCATAAAAAAAGACGATCGATGATCTTGTTTTGCAGTAATTTTGTCTATTGATTTGGATTTCATTTTTTGTTCATTTGACCAATTGACAAAAAATTAAACACCACGTTTCGGTGTGACCAAAAGGAAAAAAAACACACCATGTTTCTGATCTTTTACATTAACTAATTGGAGGGAAGCCAATTATAAGTTTTCGTCAATAACACTTATTAGGTTATTTATTCATATTGGGAATATTTGAGAATTATCCGTCCTATAACATTTAGGTTTCGAATGGCACCTGGATTCAGATGCAGTGTGATAGTTTACTAACGAATGGTAATCCGATTATCAATCTGATTTGAGAATGATGCGACAATCTGATTACTCTTCACCAATCGTAGTATATAACGCAAATCACACTTTAGTAACTTTGTTATCTAATCTGTTGTCAAAATAACAAGATAATTAATACTCCTTTAGTAACTTTTTTTTATTTAATTGCACCCCTATCGTGTTGTTATTCGAAAATATAGGAGAAACAAAACATAAATTAGCGTATTGTACCCACCGCATCGCTCCCAGTGAATGGAGATGTCATTCGGAGGCTAAGCAAACTCTACATATCTCCATGGTCTTAACTTGAGTTTGCCACTACATATATCCAACTGTCTTTATCTTGTTAAGAGGCAAATTTTGTCCTATGTATCTTCTTCATATGTAAACGTGAAACAACAAATTTCACTTTCTTTCATACGATCGTGTATATCTCCAAATAAAAAATAGCGAGAGTAGATATTTTGAATTTGTCTTCCTCTCTTCTCTCTCCAACCAAGTCCAAAGGTGAACGACACGAGCTGAAGAATTCATTCATTCATTCCAGGAAGACAATGGAAGATCCACTTTTATTGGGAGACGATCAGTCAATCACCCGAAATCTCAAGCCGACGCCGACATGGTGGACGGCTTTTACGGCGGAGCTGAAGAACGTCAGTCTCATGGCGGCGCCGATGGCCACCGTGACGGTTGCTCAGTTTCTATTGCCTGTCATCTCGATCATGGTCGCCGGCCACCGCGGCGAGCTTCAGCTTTCTGGCGTCGCTCTTGGCACCTCCTTCGCAAACGTCTCCGGCTTCAGCATCATGGTAATAAATAGTCCTCCTGTTCACACCAAATCGAAAGTCAAAATCTTTGAAAACGCTAGAAGTTAATTTGTTTGTGCAGTTCGGTTTAGCGGGTGCACTTGAAACTCTGTGTGGCCAAGCTTATGGTGCCAAACAATACGCCAAAGTCGGAACTTTCACTTACTCTGCAATCGTTTCCAACCTACCCATTTGTTTGCTCGTCTCGATTCTCTGGATTTACATAGACAAAGTATTGGTTTCAATTGGACAAGACCCTGACATCTCTAGAGTAGCTGGATCCTACGCGGTCTGGCTCATACCGGCTTTGTTTGCTCAAGCGGTTCAACAACCGTTGACTCGGTTTCTCCAGACTCAAGGTTTCGTTCTACCTCTTCTCTACTGTTCCTTAACTACACTGTTGTTCCATATACTCGCTTGCTGGACTCTGGTCTACACGTTTGGTCTCGGAAGCAATGGAGCCGCCTTGGCAATTGGTCTCTCTTACTGGTTTAACGTCTTGATTATCGCTTGCTATGTGAGATTCTCTAGCTCTTGCGAGGAGGCTCGCGGCTTTGTATCTAATGATTTTCTCTCCGGCGTCAAGCAGTATTTCCATTATGGAATACCATCAGCTTTAATGACTTGGTAAAAGATTCGTCTTCTTTATCTTTGGCACATGCTGCTTCTTCTCTGCTTATTCCATTGTTCTGTTTTTCTATATGCAGCTTAGAATGGTGGTTGTTTGAGCTCCTTATATTGGCCTCAGGATTCCTCCCTAACCCGAAACTCGAGACCTCTGTTCTTTCAATTTGGTAATCTATGTTTTCTCTTTCGATTTTCCCTCCCTTTTTACATATCTACTATGAGGATCTTTCCCTCCCTTTTTACAAAGGAAGTATATTGGAATCTATACAAACCACATTTCACTTCATTAACGAGGAAAAAAAAAAAAATTCAAATCTACTTCCTTTTGATTTTTGTTGTTGTGTTCATTACAGTCTTACAACAGGATCTCTCCACTATGTCATTCCAATGGGAATCGCGGCTGCTGGAAGGTATGATTTCGACAAACCATATCAACGTTTGTTTCGGAGTATGCAGATTAGTCACACTGTTCAGTCTCTGTTTTAAATTGACAGTACAAGGATTTCAAACGAATTGGGAGCCGGGAATCCCGAGGTTGCTAGGCTGGCAGTGTTTGCCGGTGTTTTCCTTTGGTTTATAGAGGCTACCATTTGTAGCACACTTCTCTTCACTTTCAGGGATGTCTTCGGCTATGCATTCAGCAACAGCAAAGAAGTTGTGGACTATGTCACAGAGCTATCTACTTTGCTTGGTCTCTCATTTATTGTTGATGGATTTGCTGCAGTGCTTGGTGGTAATAACATAAAACCTATCAACTAGCAAATGTACTATACAAAAAATCAATTTTGCGACTCAGTGTGCTTGCCTTTTTTTTCCGAAAAAAGGGGTTGCCCGGGGAAGTGGGTGGCAACATATTGGAGCTTTGGCGAATGTGGTGGCTTACTATCTCCTAGGAGCTCCGGTTGGACTTTTCTTAGGATTTTGGTGTCACATGAACGGCAAAGGACTATGGACCGGAGTGGTCATTGGGTCTCTGGCCCAAGGCATCATATTGGCTATAGTCACTGCTTGTATGAGTTGGAACGAGCAGGTCAATAGCAAACTCTTTCACTTTTGGACACTTGATGACTCTTTGTTTTCTCTACTAAAGTTTTGTTTGCTGCCATCTGAAAATCGCAGGCTGCAAAGGCAAGAAAGAGAATTGTTGTAGGGACTTCTTCGTTTGGCATTGGATCTGCTTGAAGGGATCTTTATTTATTTCCTCTACAAGTCACGGAGATTTTGGCTTCGATTGGTAAGATAGTGTTGTTGCGAAATGGCAGAAACATAATTAATCTGCGGAATGCTTTTTATTTTTTGAATGGCAGAAAACTTGCGGAATGAAATTATCGTGCGATTGGATAAATTTTGGTAGTAATTAGGAAAGTAACACCCTCAAAAACAGAATTAGGAGAGTAACATATGAGCTTAGAAAAATTTCATTATTACCCTTCTCCAATTAACACATAATTTTTTATTTTAAAATCCTAAAATTAAATATTTCTTTTTTTTAAATCAATCATAAACATTTCATTTAACATAATTGAAACATTTCTTTTTTACCAAAACTTTCCTTATTTTTTGAAACCACAACCTCCATCTTTTTCACTTTTTCTTTCTCCCTTTAATCTAACATAATTCTCTAACTCTCTTATGACCATCAAACCATCACTTATTTTATGTTTCATATCCTTTCATCATCAATTCATCATTATCTTTATTATTTTCTTTCTCTTTTTCGTTTGTTTCTTCTTCACCTCTCATCATCATCTATTTCTTCTTATTTTTGTTTCAAATTTAATCTTTAGTTTTTTTTTCTCAATTATTTTGTTTTAATTCATTGTCATGGATCGAAATTTGAAATCGTGAATTAAAATGGTGTTTCTTCTTCTCTGTTAAACTCTCCATCGCCATCCTTTTTCTTTATCAAATTGAATCGCTGATAGAGATCGACATAATTAAATGTGTTTCAAAAATCAGTATAATAGGTAACTATATGTTTTTGATATATGGTTAACTTTATTTTTTCATTATGAAAACTATAATAGCTAACTACGTTTTGTAGTCAACTATGTTATGAAACCAGTAGTCAAACTATGTTATAAAACCAATAATCAACTATTACAACAATATTTTGTTGTAGTCAACTATAGTTAAATATGTTTCAAAAATTAGTATAATAGGTAACTATATGTTTGTGAAAATAGTTAACTAAGTTTTAAAATTCGTAAACTATTTTGAAAATGGTTAATATAATATATAGTTTCGAAAATAGTCAACTATATAATGAAATAGAACTATTACAATAAATTAGTTTTTTTGGATCTTTTTCCATATGAATATTTTTGCTGATCCAATTATATTTTGTTTGCAGATCAAATCTAATTTTTAGACATAAAAACATAATTGATGGAGTGATTGATGGATTAATTTTTGAGAGATAGGAGGAATATAATTGTTTTAATAGTTTTATACTTTATTTGATTATATTGTAAGGACAATTTTATCCTATATTTGATTCTCTCTGTTAGTTACCTAATTTTGTTTTTTGACATGTTATTTACGTAATTTCATCTTTCAAAAGTATTATTATACTAATTAATCCTAAATTTTGCGAAATAAACTTTTGTAAATGAACTTTACTCTAAATTGAAATATTATTTGATATATCATAAAAGACTTACAAATGTGAAACTTAAACAAAAATCGTAGTACAGTAACAAAGTTTTAAATATTACAAAAAGAGTAACTATTTTTTCACTTATTTTTAAAGCATCCGTAATACAGTAAAAACAAATGATGTTGTAACACGAAAATTGAAAATAGAAGAAGAAAATAAAACAAAAGAATGGCGACTCTTAAGGCGATATCCGGACGGTTACTTGTCCGAGTGATTTTCACCGTCTCCGTGACGGTTTCAGGCTTATTTCTCGGTGATGTGGTGAGTGGTTATCAGATCCATTTCCTGACGGTTATCTCCACGATCTACGCTGAGTGGATTCGTGATGCAAAACGTGAAGCTGCTTTGCGGTTTGGATTTGGATATAAACGAAGACCACCATCTACATTTTTCCGATCTCTTTTCATATTCCTTTCAAATCATCACTCTTTCTATCAAGTTTATAAAAAGTTCGCTTGCATGGCTGATAATCTTCGTCGAGGAATGCAAGACATCAATTTGGGAATTGAAGATGAACCGATTCCACTCCCTTTTGATGTGGTGAACCAAGCAGCAATTGAAAACCGGTTTGTCATCATGGGGCGTCCCACCGTCCCTCGCCGGCAAAATCTCCGTTCGATTGTAACCGCTTTGCCCAGAAGTTGGGGACAAGCTGGACTTGTCCATGGTTGCATCGTGGCCGGAAGTCGTTTCTAGTTTGTGTTTCCGACTGAGGAAGCAATGGAGGTGGTGCTAAATCGTGGTCCTTGGGCTTTTGCAGATCGTATGTTGGTACTGCAACGATGGGCTCCCCAAATGGATCTTGAGATGCTTAATTTCATACCTTTTTGGATTCAAATTCGAGGTATTCCGCTCCAATTCATGAACCAAGATGTTATTGCTCACATTGGTCGAGCAATGGCTATGCTGTTGGAAATCGATTACACCGCTGAAGCTGCTACGCGAGTCGAGTATGTTCGGGTCCGTCTCAACTGGGATGTGCGTAACCGACTTCGTTTCCAACGAAACTTTCAATTCACACCGGGTGTTAACACTCTGCTTCGTTTCCGGTATGAACGTCTTCGGGGTTTCTGTGAGGTTTGCGGATTGCTCACCCATGACTCCGGTAACTGTTTGATCCAAAATGGTGGTGAGGAACAACACCCGGATGATGATGATGATGATGATGATGATGATGTTGCTGCCAATGTGCAACTTGTTCCAAATCAGGGTCTGCAGATTCGTGAAATTAATGATGACGAAGACAATGCAGAGGATGCTAATGACAGTGATGAGGAAGTGCGACCTCTCCCTGGGGAGTTTGTTCATGAAGCTGAAGAAGATATCTTTGAAGGCAATATAAGTATGCTCCGGGAATACGAGGTGAGTGAACTTTTTAATCCGTGCCCACGGATTCCCAACTCCATGGGTGACATTCCTTATGATTCTGCGACAACACGAGTGACTGATCTAAGGTTGCTCTATGGTGTTGATAACGTTCATGATCCACGGGCTGGACGTGTCACGGGAAAGCGAAAACTTATCGAGGTAGAGGATGACGCTGAATCGAGGAAGATTACAACTCGTGAAAGGGGTGAAGGAAGTGGTACAGGCAGTGGTGAAGGAACACAAGACATCACAAAGATTCAGGTTACGGTGGATCCCAAACCACCCGAGTCAACATGAATACAGCAGTTTGGAACTGTCGAGGTCTCGGCATAGACCTTACGGTTCGACGCCTAAAGGGGATAGCTCGTAAGTATCTCCCGGATATGGTATGCCTCTTAGAAACTAAGCAACAAGATCCTTATGTTCATGATCGATGTAAGGAGTTAGGTTATGATCATTGTGTAACAGTTCCTCCACGAGGTATAAGTGGTGGAATTGCTATCTTTTGGAAGAAATCAGTCTCTGTTTCAGTTATTTCCAGTTCTGCAAATCTTGTAGATTGCTTTATCAGTATTAATGGAATCAGTTTCTACTTTTCTTGTGTATATGGTCCTCCAATCCCAAGTGATCGTCATTTTTTGTGGGAAAGCTTAGAACAGATTTCACTGAATCGCACTGCTCCTTGGGTTTTAATGGGTGATTTTAATGAGATCCGACATAACAGTGAAAAACAAGGCGGCACTTTCAGGAATGAGTCTACGTTTCTTGACTTTCGAAGGATGATAGAGTCTTGTGATTTTCATGATGTTCGATCAATAGGTAATCGGTTTTTATGGTATGGAAAACGATATGGCTATGATGTCTTTTGATGTCTTGATCGGGTTATGGCAAATTCAGAATGGCTTACTTTATTTCCATCAGCTCAGACAGAATTCCTTGCTTTTGACTCAACATCTGATCATAGACCATTGGTTACAAAGTTTTGCCAATCTATTGAAAGAAGGAAGCCCCAGTTTCGTTATGATAAGAGATGTTTTGATAAAGAAGGTTTTAAGGCGAAGGTTATTGACACTTGGAAATATAGCCCTGTTAATTCACTGCCTCTGAGTTCACGAATTCGATATAGGTGCCAAGTAATGCAAGAGTGGAAGTATCAGAATCAATCAAATTCGTTGAAAAGAATAAACGAACTTCAAAATCAGATTGATCAAGGTATTGTTTCTGGAATGTTAAATACAAGAAGAATACAAGAGCTTCGTGGTGATTTGCAACGAGCTTATTTGGATGAAGAAAAGTATTGGAAAGGGAAGAGTCAGAATAATTGGCTTCAGTTTGGTGATCGAAATACGAAGTATTTTTATGCTTGTGCGAAACAGAGGATTGCGAGGAATCGACTTTTAGAAATTGAAGATGAGCAAGGACATATCCACAGAGGTGATAAAGATATTGGTAGTACTGCCATAGAATTTTTCACGAATTTGTTTTCCTCTACAAGAAACACATCACAAGACTACACGAAAGTTTTTGAAGGATTTCAGCCTCGAGTCACGGATGCAATGAATGAAGAACTTCTCAAACCAGTTAGTGAAGAGGAAGTACGTATTGCGGTCTTCGATATCGGGCCAGACAAAGCTCCGGGTCCTGATGGTCTTACTGGTGCCTTTTATCAGCAATTTTGGCCGGATATAAAACACGAGATCATCGCGGAGATTGAAAGGATATTTAGAGAAAATGCTTTCTCAGGAGCGACGAATCATACTAATCTTTGCTTAATACCGAAACCTGATGTTCCCAAGACCATGAGTGACTTCCGACCTATTGCGTTGTGTAACGTCAGTTACAAGTTTTTTCAAAAATCTTGATTCGAAGACTTCAGAAGATTCTTCCAAGTATTGTTTCCGAAACAAAAGCTGTGTTTGTCCCTGGTAGGAATATAATGGATAATGTTATTATTGCACATGAGATGTTGCATTCATTAAAGCACATGAAGAAATGGGCGAAATCTTACATGACGGTCAAAACTGATATCTCGAAAGCTTATGACCGGATGGAATGGCAATTTATCAGAGATACAATGGCCAATATAGGTTTTCACCCTACTTGGATAAATTGGATCATGTTGCGTATTGAAACCGTCACTTTCTCTCCATTGATAAACGGACCATTTGGTATAATTCAGCCACAACAGGGTATACGTCAAGGGGATCCGTTATCGCCTTATATCTTCATTTTGTGTGCAGAAGTTTTAACACATATGTTCACACAAGCTGCAGCATCGGGACAACTACGTGGTATGAAGATAAGTAACACCGGCCCCAACATTAATCACTTGCTTTTTGCCGATGATGCTCTGTTTTTCTGCCATGCGCATCCGAAATCTTGCAACACGATAATGAAATTACTGACAGAGTATGAAGTAGTTTTGGGTCAAGCTGTCAATTTACACAAATCAGCTATTACTTTTGGAGCCAAAGTGCGTAATGATGTGAAGACAAGACTTCGTAGGATTCTTACTATACATAATGATGGTGGATGTGGTAAGTATTTGGGTCTTCCGGAACACGTGGGAAGAAAGAAGAAAGAAGTTTTTCAGTTTGTGGTTGACAAGGTTAAAGCACGGACTCATAATTGGTCATACCGTTATTTCTCGGAGGCAGGGAAAGAAATTTTGTTGAAAACAATCGCCCTTGCAATGCCGGTTTATACTATGAATTGCTTCAAGCTACCAAAAGGTATCTGTGATGAACTTAATAGTGTGATTGCAGACAATTGGTGGAGTAAAGGACATGACAAGAAATCGATGCATTGGTTCTCTTGGAAACGAATGAGTCTATAAAAAAATGAAGGTGGACTTGGTTTTCGTGATCTTGAAAAGTTCAACATAACTTTACTCGGAAAGCAGGTTTGGCGAATTCTCTACAATCCTAATAGTTTGGTGGCTCGGCTTCTACAAGGAAGGTATTTTCCAACCTCAAATATTTTGGAAGCAGGAGATGGATATCGAGCCTCTTATATCTGGAAATCTTTAACTGAAGGTCAAAAATTAGTGAAACAAGGTCTTAGGTGTGTGGTTGGTAATGGACATGAAATTGACATTTTTTCTGATCCATGGTTGTCAACACATCCTCCACGAAGTCCTCAACTAAAAGAAGGGGTTGCTACAAATTTGCAGAACGTTAGTGAGCTTCTAAGTCCTACCACTCATACTTGGAATAAGGTACTTATTGAAGACTTGTTTAGACACGATGATGCTTTGGAGATTCTCAGGTTAAAGTTAAGTCATATACCGAATCCGGATATTATTGGGTGGCATTATACGACCTCTGGAATTTATACGGTGAAATCGGGATATTGGTTACTTAACCAATTTCCAGAACGCGATATAATAATACCTCCACCCGGCAATCCACAGTAGAAGAAAGTACTTTGGAAATTGAAAACAGCGCCAAAATTGAAATACTTCCTTTGGCATGTTCTATCTAATGCGATTCCGGTAGGTTCGATTCTGAAAAATCGTCGTATCACGCAAGATGGCTGCTGCAGAAGATGTTCGAACGATGAAGAAACTTTAGATCATTTGTTCTTTCAGTGTTCACATGCTCAAGCGATTTGGGAAGGGTCTTCTATTGGACAACTCAATATTTTTAACCAGACTACGTCTTTTGAAGATAAACTACAAGCCATTTTTGAGAATGCGAACAACCAACAAGTCTCAGAGTTTCAACATCAATTACCACTATGGATTTTATGGAGGATTTGGAAGAGTCGTAACCTCCTGATATATCAAAGACAAAGTTGTCCATGGGAAGAGGATGTTACCAACTATGAAAGAGAAGCTCATGAATGAAGTACAAGTTTACAATCATTTACTCAGGTTAGATCTCACCAAACGACAATTATTGAGTCTAGTTGGCAACGACCGAAACAAGGTTACATAAAATGCAATTATGATTGTTGGTTTACGAATGATGGTTCACCCTCTGGGATGGGGTGGATTCTAAGGGATTCCGAAGGATTTTATATTGAATCTGGTTACAAGACAGGCGAAGTTTGGGCGTCGGCACTTGAGGCAGAATTACAAGCTCTACTTATGGCAATGAAATACGTTGAAGGTCGCGGGTTTGCGAAGGTAATTTTCGAAGGAGATAACCAACTTGGTGTGCGTCTCGCAAATGAGGTTGATCACAATTTTACGCTACATAATTGGATATCTGATATCAGATTATGGCATTCTAAGTTATGGCTTTCAGAGTTAGTGTGGGTGTCAAGACGTAACAATCGAGTGGCCGATTGTGTAACAAAAGAAGTGTATACATTCTCCAGATTTCATTTATTATCTTGTACCTCAATTTCTTGTACCAATGTTACATTGTGACTATATTTCATCTAGAATATAAAATCGATCTTGAAAGTTTAAAAAAAAAAAAAAATGATGTTGTGAAACCGAAATCATAAAATCTCATTTCTTATAATTAATTACTATCGTCGAAAGATTAATTACTATGTTCATTTTTTTTCTAACTGTTTTTCTACAAAAAAAACAAGTATTATCTCACTTATCTGGTTAATGAAATTTTCTCTATTATATTTTCAGCCAAAACGCAGATATTGCGTTTTTAATTTTTTCAGCATTCCGCAATTTTTTCTGATTGACAAAAATTCTACAAAACTATATATTTAAACTATATTTTCTTTTTGAATGAAAACTTGCGCAATGATATTATTAGGCCTTGACAAATTACCTGAAATCGAACCGAATTGAAAGAATCCAAACCAACATGGATTGTCAAAAATATTCTAATGGTTCTTTTCTTTTCTTTTTGTGGTCAATATGGTTTCTCCTTTTAAGAAACACTGGGTTATTATTTACCAAATTTTGGAGTTTTTTGGCGTAAGAACAAATACTTTTGATATGAGAATTCCGTTCGGCAATTCAAGTAAACTCGTTGAAAACTTGAATACACACACAATGTTTAATTTTTTATGGAACCTTTTTATATATCAAGTTTAATTTGAATTAATCGAATATTCTGATTTCACAAGCAAATGCTAGTTTTTTTATAACAAATTGTGAAAACAATTATACTGACGACTATACAATAACATACAATTTTAGAAGCAACGGTAGTTAAAATTAATATTTTAATATTAACGAATTAACTTCTCTATAATAAAAGAGATTTAGCAATGATATTATTTGGTCCAAAGGAAAGAAATATTAAAGATAATATCTTCTCCAGATTGAAAGATGACTGTGTTTGTTTCATTATACCCACTGGAAACAAGGTGATGCACATCCCTTCTCATTGAAACATGATCAAACAGGTGATGCCATAAAATATTGGTAGGCTTTGACCGTTCCTACAACGGCAGCAGCCACAACCACCACGGCAGCCACACCCTCAACGACTGTCTTCCTCCATAGTCTTTGTCTTAAAAAGCCAACCTTGCTATGAAATTCACTTGCACACTTTGCTATATTACTTGTATCATTGTCCGCTTTACGGTCTTGAGTTCCTGATGTGTTTCCCTTAGAAGCCACTGAAGGAGCCACCACTAAAGGGCTTGTCTTTGGCATGGTCACGTACAAAACTCCCTTTGAGAACTTTGCGCGAATCTCATTTCTTCTGCAGTTTTTTGCAACTTTTGTTTCTTTTCTGAACTTGATTGATTTTGTTTGATCCACAGGGCAGCATCCTGTTATTGTGAGTATACCATTGTTGTTGATCTGTATTTTAAGATGCTCTTTCTTCAAACCTATACAAACACCAATTCCCTTTTTCAATGATGACAGATAGTATAATCCTTGGTCTAAATTTTGGTTAGTGGTTTTAACTTATTTGGAAATTAAATAAATCATGTGTTATTGGATCATTAATTTTAAAATTTTCCCAAAATATATTTCTTTATTTATTAAATACTAGTTGAAATATGATATATTTTTATTGGATTTTAATTTTAAAAAATATATGATTTTAAATTTGATTTTAGTAGAATTAGATGTGCTTTTAAGTTAAAAAATTTAATAATCAAATTTGAGGGTGAAACTTGTTATTTTAAAAAATTGATCAGGATTTCTTTTTGAATCTTTACATATAATTTATTGGGTTTTTTTGTCTTTGTGGGGTTGAATGAAGTATTCCCTCTGTATTTGAAAGAATGATTTCTTAGATTTTTTTCTTGTTTTTGAAAGATTGATTTTCTACATTTTAATTAATGTTTTTTTGCTTTACCACTAAAATTAATGGCAAATATTTAGGAAAAGTGATGTGTTGATATTAATATATTTATTGGAAAACAAGAAAGTAAATAGAAATAATTTTTTTTTATTAATAAACACAAATAGTTATTGCATCTTAATATGCGTGAAAAATTCTGAACATCAATCTTTCAAATACAGATGGAGTAATATACTTGTTTTGTTTCTACCATCGAAAAGATTCTTTGCTTTTGTAAGTGAGTTAAGAAATGGATATTTAGATAGTTATAATATTAAATCAAACAAAAATCAGAATTTTCATATTTGTTTTACAGAATTCTTCATTGAAATGCTAAGACGTTGTAAACTAAGAAAAGAATGTTATTATTTTTGGGTTTCAATAAAATACACCTGGGTTGATCAAACAAAAAATGGTAAAATATCAATGTACCTGGAGGAAGATGTAGCTCAACAATGTCGACGTCTTCCGTTCTCCTCCATCGACAAAAGGGTTCGATTTCCTCGTAAAACTGCGTTGGTCCTTCCATAACTACTGCCATTTGTTTAAAATGTCAAAGAACACAGTAAATAAACAAAATATTGCAGAAAATCTCTCTTGTTTCGAGTTTTGTTAGAGAAATAATTGAAGCATTGGTGGTTGTGAAGATGGTTCATCTAATTACTTCTGTTTATATTCTCTGTTCTGTAGAAGGAGTTTCTTCTGGATTTCCTATACACTGAATGATTCGTTTACTACCCATAAAGATTTGCTTTATTGTATAAAACTTTAATTCTCTTTGAAGTTTACATATTTGGTTGTATCTTGTGAAATGGGTGTTTCTTCACATGCACAAACCTTCGTCTGTTAGACTAACATTAACTGGTTAGTTTACTCGTAAATGCTTTTGTAATTTATTTTTGTAAAAAATTATATCAAACATGTACAATGAATGTTCCCACTTGTATCTTATAAGTTATAACAACACTTGTCCTCTTTACTTAAGGTTAATTTAATAGAAATTAAACTTCTTATAATTGGTCACAAATGTTATTAACAATTCTATTATAAAATAACTAGCTATATATCAGACCACATAATAGAAAAATAAAAAAATTTCCTTACATATCTCCCATTTGGTCGTTAATATATCTCATTGATTATATTTTTGTCATCATAAGTTGCTTGACTAATCTACCAATTGAGTCATGGCGGTTACATATCATTTTGCAACACGATCCCTCCCATGTACTATTGCATTAACTACCGACTATTATCATAGCTAGACCATAAACATAAGTAGAATGGTCCCTTTAGCATTCTATAGTATTAAATCTAACATCATTCATAAGTGCACACATTTGAAATAGAATATATAAAGATGTAAAAGCCATACAAGAGCAACAAAAAATATCAAATATAGGCTAATCATAAATAGACATTACAATTAAGAGCTATCTTTAAGATTCATACTTTCAGCATGCCTTTGAAAGGTCTGTGGAGGTAATGGTTTTGTAAATATGTCAGCAACCATAACTTTAGTGTCTATGTGTTCAATCACAAACTTTTCTCTTTTAACATCTTGCATTAGTGATAGATATTTAAGGTCCATATGCTTCGATTCTTTTGATATCTTATCATGCTTAGGGAAGAAGATTGCAGTTTCATTGTCACAGTAAAGAGTTAAAGGCTTGTCAACAAAACTCAGAAGCCCAAACTCATAGACAAAATTTTGTAACCATGCTCCATGAATAGAAGCCTCATAACATGCCACATACTCAGCCTCCATAGTTGATGTGTAAATCAATTGTGACTTTTAGATTTTCCATGATATGGCACCTCCATTAAAGAGATACGCATAGCCGATAGTGCAGTGCCTATGGTCATGGCACCCACCAAAATCTGAGTATGAAAATCCAACCATATGGGGATGTGTTGATTTTCTATATGTGAGCATATAGTTTCTTGTTTTCTTTAGGTATCTCAATACTTTCTTTGCAGCTTTCCAATGGGCGAGTCTGGATTACTCTGAAATCTACCCAACATGCCAACTACGTGGCTGATATCATGTCTTGTGTATACCTGAGCATACATCAAACTTCCCACCAAAGGTGCATATGGATACTTTCGCATTTCAATATGTTCCATTTCATTCTGTGGATATTGCGAAAGGTCAAGCTTGTCATCTTTCTACATAGGAACAATGCTAGAAGAACACATCATCATACCAAATCTCTTAAAAACTTTATTGATATGCTTTCTAAGGAAATCCTAAAATTCCAAGTGATCGATCACGAAATAATTCAATTCATATCACATAAGATGTCTCACCCATATCTTTCATCTCAAAGTTCTTAAAGAGATATTTCTTTGTCTCATGTAATAGACCAAGATCATTGTTCGTCAATAAGATATCATCACCATACAATATCAAAAATATGATCTTACTCTCGCTGATCTTGAGTTATATACATGGAGCACTAGGTTTTTTTTAAACCAAATTTCGTAATGGTTTCATCAAACTTTAGATACTATTGCCTCAAAATTTATTTCAGTATGGAGAGTGTGATTGAAGACACACCACCCTCCACCATATTATATTTTTCCAGCATGTGTTTTCGAGGTCTATGAGTTTGTAAAACCATATCTACAGTGGCGTGGTTGTGAATCCCCGAATCAATACAGCTCCTAAGAGCATCTCCAACCTAACACTACAATTTACATCAAATTACATTTTACACTATATTTGGTGTAAACTCTTCTCCAACCTAACACTATTTCTTAAACTAAAATAGTGTAACACTATTTTTTACACTATATTTGTGTAAAAAATGAATTTACACTATTTTTAATGTTGAACTTTTTTATTTACAAAATGATCTTTCAAATATCAATTTTTTTTTAAAATTGATGAATATAAAAATAAAAACAATTATTAGATAATTTTGAGATATATAAAATATATGTACAAAGATATAAATTGTATACACTTTTAAAATTCTGAAATTTAAATGGCAAAAGAACATAAATTTTATATAAATAATGATATTTAACGTTTAAATTGTAAAATAAAACAAATTTTATTGAAAATATGGTAACATAAATTGATAATAAATTGAAAAATACATAAAGTGTCGAAATCAAAGATAAACAACATCAAATAAATTATGAAAACTATTTAAAAAAATATGGTGTACTAATTAGTAATTAATGTGAGTGCTAGAACCTACACAATAAACTTGTCAAGGTCAGAGAATTCTTAGATGAAAACACGTAAACAAAGATCGAAGAAGAAGTAGTTCTTTATTGCTGTTTGCGTAAGAGCGTATGTGAATTAAATTGCGGATACCTTTGAATGAGGCGTACAAGATATATTTATACAAGTTTTAAGTCGGCTAGGTCTATTTCTAAAAGATAAGGAAGATTTCCTAATTCTTCGGGATTTCCTTCCTGCGTAGTCGGCGGCCGCTTAGGGTTTCTGTCGTTGTCGTCGTCCTGGGCCTAGGGCTGAGAAGTCACCTAGGACCAACTTGAGCTGTTCGCGTCAAAGGTCGGCCCGACTTATCTGTCTTGCTGCCACGTCGTCCTGGAACTTTTACCTCGTCATTTCCTGGGTTTGGGTCTTCTGAGCTCGGCCCAATAAACTTAAGTGGGACAACTCCGACTGTCAGTGGAGAGCTGTAGTCATCGCCCCAGTAAAAAGACAGAGCTTGTCCCTGCGAACGAGCAGTGCTCGTCCTAGCAAGCAGAGGTCGTCCCAGAGACTGGCAGCGCTAGTTCTAGTGACCTGCGCGCCTACGTTTGACACTTAGCCATTTTCTTGATAATCTCAGGTGGGGTGAGATTTGACCCCAACAGTTAGCCCCCCAGCTCAGCAGTATCAGTTCTGATGATGCTGAGTTTAAAGAGAATTAGGTGAAAATGAGGTTTCTCAAGAAGATGTATCGTTATCGAGACGAGGTCATATTTAGTAATATTGTTCAAGTTGCTGAGCTTTCATGTTTATGTCAATGCCTAGCTCAGCATAAACCTAACATGCCTGTTTTCTTTACAAGAATTTGTAGGATTGGTTCTACAACAGCTTACGGAGCTTGTTTCGTTAAAGCTTTCTGTTGTACGTAAAACTCCGATAAGTCGTGCATTGTACCTTGACCTTGTTTTGAAAAAGTTTTTTTGTTTTTGGTTCGGAAAAATTCACCTCCGCATCGTTTCTGTACTTGGTGAGAATTTCAATTCCTTTTGGAAACTGAAATTGTTTTCTCCGATTACCGAGGTCTATTAATACTAGGTTTTGGCATTAATGGCTATATATACACCTTCCCTTCTCATTTCTTTCACAACTTCACTCCTCCCAAAGAAAGGTAAATTTCCCTTCTCTCTCTTCTCTCTTACTTTTTGCTTTACAAAATTAGGGTTTTTGTTCCTTCTCCCCTTCTCCGCGTTGCGCCGCCGGCTTCTTTTATCGGAGATCTGAGCCATCGTCAACTCCGGTGAAGCCCACATCGTTAGCAGATATGCCGCCGCCGAGCACTCGACGTGCTTCCGCTGCTCCGGCGAGACTCCGCCTATGCGTCCCCTCGCGACTGGAGCTGCACCGTTCACCGTTTTCACTAGATCGTTGTCGGCGCCGCGAAATTTGCGTGAGCTCGTTCCGTTTCGTCGATCTCATCAATTCGCCATCGGTGCAGAGCTCTCGGTCGTCATCGTTACGAGGATAGTTGTGGGCTCGACTTCCTTGCGCCGCCGTCTCTGCCGAGGGTCCATCGTCTTCGCTTCGGCTTTGCATCGTCGGTTGGTGAAGCTCACCGTTGAGCCGAGAGTGAGCACTCGACGTTCCTCTACTCGTGCTCGACCATCGGCGTTTTCTTGCAGCCTTCGATTCGTGCCTAGGACCTTGGCATCGTTTCGCGTTTGGATCAAGAGAAGATCTCGTCCTCGGCACTTCGACGTCGAGATCTATTCATAACGACGCCGACACGAACCAGACCGAGCGCCGATCACTCTGATTCTGGGGTTCGTCGCCGAGAACCATCCCACACAGACGTCTTTTGTACGCGTCTCAATATCTCTCCATTCGTTGACTTCGAACCGAGCACACAACCATACCGCGTTGCAGAGCACCAAGCCTTGTTCCTTGATAAGCCGAGCACAACACCGTGTTTCGCCTTTGACCAAAAGACATGCTTTGATATCTAACTCGTGTATACGGATGCGTGCCGAGGTGGTGATTGTGTATTCAGCGTTTCCTGAGAGTCGGTCTTCTTGGAACGAGGCAAGCCGAGAAAGACGTTGGTAATCGCGACGTCGAGGTCAACTCGCAGAGGAAGTGCCAAGCTTTGGTCAGCGCCGATGTTATTTTCCACAAAGTGACCTCTCCTATCCTTCGTCAAGCTCGTCGTGACACCAAGGCTTGAGCTCGGCGTGGATTTGGAAAAAAGCCGAGCAGTGAAGTGGTTTTTCCCTATATTGATGACTATGTGACCTTTTCTTAGTGATAATTCAACACATAGCAACCTTGGAGACTGTCTTGATGTCGAGTTCATCGTCGTCTTTCGAGAAATTTTTGGAGAGTGTTTTGAAGCCGAAGTCAGCTCGCTTCGGAAATGCAGGACAACTCGCCGAGAAGGCATGTTCAGACGCGGCTTCTAGTTCTTGGCTGCGTCCTTGTTCTAAGAAGACGGATGCAACTCAAGTCCCAGGCGTGAGCAACAAGGAGAATCCAGTGAGTCCGTCTCTTGACAATGAGCCAATCGACGACGTCCCAATCCTTGCTGACGAGCTAGCTGCCGACGCTCCAGGTCTGGTTGTTGTCAAAGCTGAAATGGAAGAGTTTAACAATGCAGTGGAACAGAGGAGACATGACCATCTAGCCAGTTCCCGGAGACGAGCTCCTCGTCAATCTCGAAAGAAGCCTCGTGTTAAGAAGTGTAGACCTCCGGATCCGCGTGGTTCAACTATTCAAGCGAGAGGTCACTTGGTGTTTTGAGACACTAGTGTTCTATTTCCGACGAGATAAAGCTTATGCTGCCATCACCATCTGATCGAGCTGACTAACCTCCGGAAGGCTACTTCACGTTGTATGAGAATTTCTTTGATGCTGCGTTCTTGTGGTTTCCTATTCCATATGTGATCCTCGAGTTTCTTGCTGACCCCTCTCTCTAGCGCCAAGAAACTTGAGACTGCGAAGCAGGACGCGAGGAACTCGTTAACCTTTTTGACGAGGCGTAACGAGCAGGTCGACGAGCTGAAGAAGCAGGTTGGCCAGAAGAGGGAGTTCCTAAAAACGGCTAAGGCTTTGATTGTGGATCTTCATGAGAAGTTCACCATCGCCAAGTCTAAGTTCGTGGAACTTAAATGTGACCCGCAAGATAAGATGATCTTCCAAGTGCAGAGAGAGGCTAACCTCGACTTCGTGAAGCAGCTTTTGGGCCTATTTCTGGACAGGAAGGTCCCTAGACTTGAAGACGAGCTTGCGTCTCTTACCGCGGATATGGAAGGACAACTTGTCGGTGAATAGGAGCACTTCGACAAATTGATGGAGAGCCTCGAAGAATGCTTGAACGTTGTTCTCCATGAGGTTGGTTTCTTGTTCTCCTTTGATATTTAAGTGAATTGATATAAGGAGCTTTTTGATTATCTTTGTCTTTCGAATGATTCCTACTTCGCCAAGCCTACGTTGCCGAACCAAGATAAATCTCTCGAGAACCTTGCTGCGGAGGCCGGCGTGAAAGATGTCTCAGGATCGCTCATGTCTTTGGAGAATGCAGGTGGACTTTTGCAGGTATACCGCGCCTAACTCCATCTTTATGTAACTCCATCGAATTCCTTATAATCCTTATGTGAGTTTGGTTTTTAACAAACCTTTATGATCTTTTTTGCAGGAGATGAGGATTGACAGCATTGGGCTGCTCAAGAACCTTATGATTAGCGAAGACGGACGCATGTCCTTTACTGGTGAAGACGAAGCCAAGGTGTCTACGACTGTAGCAGAGGACACCGAGGCCGAGAAGACCAGGATTGGTGGAGAGGCTGCCAAGATCGAGGAGATTGTTGTTGATGAGGACGGAGCCGAGAAGGCTGTTGCAGAGAAGGCGGGGCTTGCTACCCTAGTTATTTCTACGGAAGTGGTGAAAGACGCGGAGGTTCACCCTTAGTTGTTCCGCGCATCTGTTAGCGCTTTTATTATGTTTTAGACTTTGTTTATGCCTAGATGGCTGCTTTATGTTTTTCGGCTTTAGATTTTTCGACTTTGATATTTTGCCGACTGGACGGTTTCTAGCCATGGATGATTTTTCCTTGTATTTTTTACAAGATGATAATGGATGCGGCTTTAGTTTATTGACGACTTTCTTTTCTTGAAATGCCTAAGTTCCTTTTGTTTAGACACTGAAACTGGAGAGGCCTGATATCGGCGAATCAAAGTAATTCAACGTTGTTTTTGGACCAGTGCTTCTTTGAGTAATGTGGAAAGAATGTAAGTCATTGATTGATTGTGTAGTTGGGTTTATAGAATGGTTGTTTGGGTTTACAAGCACACTTCTTCTTGAATGTGCTTGCTCCTATAACGATCCATTAACTTTGACCAACGTTGTTGTTGGGTTTCTTGAGTGATCGTTTGGGTTTACAGATGCATTTCTCCTTGAACGTGCCTGCTCCTATAACGAACACTTATATTTCTATAGCGCGTTTTATCCGAAGTTGGATGTCTTTGTAAACATCTGCAGATTATTCTTTGTTTGAGATCGCCACTGTGGCCAGCAGTGGCGGTTGATAATAAGTTAGTCTGTTTAGTAAGACTCTTATTCAATTCGTAGAGGACGTTAGATAAAGTATTTGAATACGAAAAACTTGTGACAAGTGTTTCTTTTATTCCCATAACAATATGTTACAACGGAAAGTGGGAGTATACAAGTATACGTACCCCACTCCCCCCCCCCTTTTTTTGGGAGGGGGGCAACTGAACCCATCCGAAAATGGGCTGCCTACGTACCTTTTGTAGGGATCAAGTAGCCCGTAGTTCAAGCAGATATTCCTAAAAGACGAGCCAGTGTTATTGGAATCGCCTTCAAGGTTGTACTAATGGTAGTACGTCTTCAAGTCCTTTGCATTCCTTGAGTTCGGAATGGGAGCGCCCGCCATGTTGGCGAGCTCATATACGCCAGGTCGGATCACCTTGGTAACTTTGTATGGTCCTTCCCAGTTAGCCCCGAGTTTGCCTGCATTCCGTTCCGCGGTGTTCTGAAATACTTCGCGCAGGAATAAGTCCCCTTCATGGAATCGTCTTTCCCTGACGTTAGAGTTGTAGTACCGAGCGGCTGCGTTCTGGTAGTTAGCTATTCTGATCAATGCCTGGTCACGTCGTTCGTTGATTAGGTCCAGCTCGTCAAGCAATAACAGGTGGTTTAGCCCTTCTTGTCCATGGAGGAGGTAACGTCGAACCCCTGGAAATTGAACTTTGGAGGGGATGACGCATTCTGTTCCATAAAGAAGGGCGAACGGTGTTTCGTTAGTAGCTCGTCGTGGTGTAGTGCTGTAACGCCCGTGAACCAAAATTTAGAAAAGAGAATTGAATTAGACCGAATGGTTTAATTTTAATTGTTCGGTTTGGCTGGTTTGGGTTAAGGGAACCCTAGGGCTCATTTATAAGAGAGATCAGCCTCTCTTTTGTGCAGAAAAACGTGATAGAGGCTGAAAAATTGGAAGAGAAGAGAAGAGGATTCGTTTTGGTGTTTGTAGAAAAGAATGAGATGAAGATAGTTCTGACGCGTTTTAGAAGAACAGAGGATCGAATAACCTAATCTGTTTGGATTGGACTGAAACTTTTAGGGTAAGTTCTCCACTCTTATGTCTAGCTTTAGGAAAAATCGGATTGTCTTTTAGATGAGTATTCTGAGATTTATTTTTGTTTTCCCGAGAGAGGTTCGTGCTGAGTTGGATCTACGATCAGTCCACTTCGTGGGTGTTTTTCCGTCGAACCAGAAGGAGTTAGGAAACGATCTACATATCGTTGGAAAGGTCTCAGTCTCACAATTCCAGATCAGGTTTCCGATCATGATTCTGAGGTAATATTTGATCTCAGTGTGCTTTCAAAGTCGGCGTATCGTTTCTGATTTTAGAAAACCCTAATCCGGTTTAGTAGAAACTCCAATTTATTTGGTTTAGTTAACCAGATTGGTTTAGTTTGGTTTAGTTAACCGGTTTGGGTTGTTTTGGTTTAGTTTAGTTAACCGGATTGGTTTGATTTATTTTAGTTAACCGGATACGTTTCGTTGGTTGGTTTAACTGACTGTTTGGTTTGCCTTGTTCATCAGGCAAAGGAGGAAAGTTGCCAAAGGTTGAGGTCTGAGGCAATTGATAGACTAAGGTGAGTGCGTGACCATGGCTTCTGGGCCTGTGGATTCGTTATGGTTGTTTGGTGATAGGTTTGGAACGAATTGATTGATCTTGATGTGTTGTTTGTGGCTGTGTATTGTTGTTTGTTGTGTGTGGATTGTTGTTTTCGTGTAGGTTTCGTGTTGACGCAGAGGAGGAATCGATCTGAGAGGATTATGATCGAATTCCAAGGATTCTGCGCAGGCCTGTCGAACAACACACACAAGGTGTGTCGATCTACAGACCAAGACAGAGGCTGTCGATCGACACCTAGAGGTTGTGTCGATCGACAGGGATGTTCGGAAGCTGTCAATCGACACCTAGAGGTTGTGTCAATCGACAGGCTTGTACAGTTGGTGTCGATCGACACCTAGAGGGTGTGTCGATCAACAGGCATGTACAGAAGGTGTCGATCAACACCTAGTGGTAGTGTCGATCGACAGCCTGTCTGGTTGGCTGTGGTTGAGCCTTGTGTTGTGTTTGTGTGCTGTTTTGATGTATGTTTGCCTGAGCGGTTCATCGTGCCTGAGTGCGCAGTCATAGATGGGATGACCGTCTCACTGAGTATTTATGATAATACTCACACATCTTTTTTTCCATGTGATGCAGGTAAAGGCAAATTGTGATCGTGGAATCACGGCTACGAAGAAGGAGATGATCTAGGGTCTCGAGTTTTGTGCCTTGAGTTGTTTCCATTACTGTTTTAGAACCGATGTTAGGTTGCTGGTTTTTATTGGATGGATATTGTGGAACTGATTGGTTAGTTATTTAATGGAATTGAATTGTTGGTTTGTTTGGTTATCCGCTGTAGTGTAATCTGTGATGTTTTGCTTGATTGTTAAGGATAGCATTTATGGGAATGCTAGTTCGAGACCAAGGTTTGTATGTTTTAAAAAAAAAATGGGTCGGATCGTTTCAGTTTGGTATCAGAGCCCTTACAGTTTTAGGACGGGCTAGAACTGCTAGGATTGTAATTTGGTTAAATTGACAATTCTATGGGTTTGGGGGTCCGGATCATCTTCCTTCGAGCCTTCAAAGAGATTCCACGGTAAGTGTTGTTTATTTGGTGTTTTGTTCTTTAGTGCTTAGCGTGTGCTTTGGTAGTACAGTGTGTGGCTAGTGGCACTAGAGAATATGGCCTTGGTGGCTGGGTGACCGTAGAGGTCAGGATGGTGGTCGGATACCAGTGAGTGAGTCGGCTGAGGATGTGGCTCAGGGTTCCACGTTTGAGATTGCGATAGATTCGTAGACGTATCAGGAGGGTATGTATATTAGTGAGAGTGCCAGTGCGAGTGCCTGTGTGAGAGCCGGTGTGAGGGTTGTGGGGCCAGGGCTGGTACTCGAGCTGGTGCTGGATTGGCTCGCTGTTTGGGTACGCCCGCACGAGGAGTCCAGGTGACGAGATGATCGTTTGACAGATCTGTTGCAGTAGTTGTGGTGGTGGGCACTAGTGAGTGAGTTTGCCGGGAGTGCGACTCAGAGTGTTGCGCATGTGGCTGAGAGTGATCTGTAGACGCTTCAAGACGGCTTGAGCGCCATTTAGATTGCCAGCGTGCAGCCAAGTGTGAGGGCTGGTGGGGATAGTGTGGTCCCAGGTAGGCTGTCGGGGGCCGGTGTGGGTCCTCGTGAGGTTGGTAGTGCAGGTGCGCCCGCGGGTGGGGTTCAGGGTTTAGCATGACGGCAAGCCTGCGCAGGGACAGAAGAGGAAGTGGGAGGAAAGTTACTAGTTACTAGTTACTAGTGGCTGGTGAGTTGATGCCAGCGGACTTGGTGATCAGTCCAGTGGAACTGTATGATGGCATCCCATGTACGGATTGGCTTGATCAGTACAGAGTTCATCTGGATTGTCACCGAGGTCACGTTGTGTTTGAGCCTGGTGGAGGAAGTTTGGTTTATCAGGGAGTGAGACCGACTTCTGAAAGTCTCGTGATCTTTTGGGTGTAGGCTGAGGCTATGACTCAGGGGTTGCGAGGCTTACTTGGAGACTATCGTGCTGGCGAAGTCTGTAGGTGAGGTTGTAGTGAGGGATATTCGGGTTGTCCAGAACTGTGAGGATGTCTTTCGGTCGTTGCAGGGATTACCGTCGTTGCGGTCTTATCCTTTCACGATTGAGTTAGAGCCTTGGATGATGCCGAGTTGGCATAGCAGATGAGGCAGCTAGAGGGTTTGTTGGAGAAGGGTTTTATTCAACCGAGTATTTCACCGTGGTGAGCACCGGTGTTGTTTGTGAAGTTGAAAGATGGTAGTTTGTAGTTGTGCATCGATTGTCGAGGGCTTAACCGAGTCACTGTGAAGAACGAGTATCCTCTTTCGAGAATTGATGAGTTGTTGGATCAGTTGAGAGAGGCTACTTGGTTCTTCAAGGTTGACTTGGCATCCGGTTACCACGAGATTCCTATCGATGAGGCATATGTCACGAAGACGGCTTCCAGGACTCGGTATAGGCATTTTGAGTTTGTGGTAATGCCTTTCGGGTTGACGAATTCACTAGCTGCGTTTATGAGGTTGATGAGCGAAGCCTTTCAGGAGTATCTGGATGAGTTCGTGATTAACTTCATTGATGGCATATTGGTGTATTCAAAGAGTCTTGGGGAGCATGAGCAAGGAGAGGGTAGTTTTGGGGAAGTTGCAAGAGCAGAAGCTGTTTGCTAGGTTGAGCAAGTGCAGTTTATGGCAAGGGAAATGGGGTTTTCAGGGTCTTACTGTTTCTGCAGGTGGAGTTTCTGTGGATCCAGTTAAGATGCAATCGAGCTGAGATTTGGCCTAGACCGAGGAATGAAACTAAGATTAGTAGTTTTCCGGGTTGGCAGATTATTTCAGGAGTTGCATCACAAGGCTTTTGCGAGTATGGCTCAATCTATGACCAAGCGGTTAGAGGAGTGGGTTCTTTTGTGTGGTATTGGGATTTGAGGCAGAAGTGATGGGTGGGTGGAGTTGTAACAGATTGGGGTCTGTTATAATTTACCATCGTGGTGAACTTAGCTGGTGGTGGATGCTCTTGGTCGGAGGCGGTATGCTTTGGCTGAAGAGCGGGATGTGGAGGTATGGTGAGTGAGATTGATACGTTGAGGCTATGCGTTATCTCACGAGAGCCGTTGCGGCTGGAGATAATTAATCAGGCGGATCTTTTGAGCAGGATCCGAGTAGCTCAGGAGAAGGATCAAGTGTTGATTGATCTCTCTAAGGCTACTGGTTCTCAGTATCAGGTTTCTGCTAACGGGACTATCTTGGTGCATGGACAAGTGTGTGTGCCTAAGGATGAGGACTTGAGGCAGGAGATTCTGGGAGAGGTTCATGCGAGCAAGTTTTCGATTCATCCGGGAGCGACTAAGATATATCGGGATCTGAAGCAGTATTATCATTGGGTCGGGATGAAGAGAGATGTGGCAGATTGGGTTGCAGCGTGCAATGTTTGTCAGCTGGTGAAGGCTAAGCATCAAGTTCCTAGTGGCTTATTGCAGAGTTTACCCATTCCAGAGTGGAAGTGAGACATGATTACCATGGATTTCGTAGTAGGGTTGTCGGTTTCTCGAACCTATGACTCGATTTGGGTGATTGTGGATCGACTAACTAAGTCACCACATTTTCTGGCCATTAAGAAGACAGATGGAACTGAGGTCTTGGCTAAGAAGTATGTGAAGGAAATTGTAAGGTTGCATGGTGTGCCAGCGAGCATTGTGGCTGATAGAGATCCGAGGTTTGCTTCAGTGTTCTGGAGAGCTTTTCAGGCTGAGATGGGCACTAAGGTGCACATGAGTACAGGTAATCATCCTCAGACGGATGGACAGTCCAAAAGGACAATTCAGACACTTGAGGATCTGTTGAGGATGTGTGTGCTAGATTGGGGTGGTCACTAGCGGATCACTTGAGTTTAGTGGAATTCGCATATAACAACAGTTTTCAAGCGAGTATTGGTATGGGTCCTTTTGAGGCGTTGTATGGGAGGTCATGTCGTACTCCGCTGTGTTTTACCCAAGTGGGGGAGAGGAGCATATATGGTGCAGATTTTGTTCAGGAGACGACGGAGAAGATCCGTGTTGTGAAGCTGAACATGAAAGAGGCTCATGATCAACAGAAGAGTTATGCCGATAGGAGAAGGAAAGAGTTGGAGTTTGCAGTCGGAGATCGGGTGTATCTCAAGATGGCTATGATGCGGGGTCTGAACAGGTCCATATCCGAGGATAAGCTGAGTACGACGTACATGGGTCCGTTCCGGATTGAGGAGCGTGTGGGGCCAGTTGCTTATCGGTTAGAGCTGCCTCCGATCATGGAGAAATTTCATGATGTGTTTCATGTTTCAAAGCTCAGGAGATGTTTGCATGCATCTGAGGAGGTAGTAATGACGATTCCTGCAGATCTTCAGCCTAATTTGACTGTTGGGATGAGGCCGGTTAGGATTCTTGAGAGAAGTATCAAGGTTCTGTGCCGGAAGAGAGTGACGTTGTTGAGAGTCTTGTGGGACTGTGACGGTGTTCAGGAGGAGACTTGGGAACCAGAGGCAAAGATGAAAACGAAGTTCAAGAAGTGGTTCGAGAAGCAAGCCGAAGAGTGATTTTGTTTTTCTTTGTGGTTTCTAGTTTTGGATTTTGTGTTGTAGCCACCGTGTGTGGTGAGGTTTGTGTTGGTGGATTATGTATTTTCATTTTAGTTGTAATGATTATGACATTTTCCAGTTTAATAAGAAAGTATTTTTCTTATGTCTTTGACTTTGATAGTCATGTGTTTGTGGTTAGAGAACCTCAAAATGGAAGTTTTATAGTGGGTAGAACTTGCCAGTTTCGGTGGAACTCTAACGGGTTGGGTGTGTTGTGGTTAGAGAACCTCAGAATGCAAGCTTTATAGTGAGTAGAGCTTGCCAGTTTCGGTGGAACTCTAACGGGGCATATGTGTTATGCGTTTGGAGAGTCTCGGGATAGAAGTTTTACGGTGGGTAGAACTGTCTAGTTCCGGAGAGACTCTGCATGGACATCCAGGGGATGGATGGTCCGGGTGATCTGTGATGATCATGGTTGTCATGGTATTCCGGGTTGGGAGTATCATGTAGATACCTTGGGAGGTAGTTCCGGTCAGAGATGCATTATAGACGTCTAGAGTTGGTTCGTCTAGGGGATGTGTGGGTTTCCTGCATACCGATCTTTCGCCAGGACTGCGTGGACTGGGGACGTGAGGGTATGAAGATAGTTCATGGAGATTTTGATCTCTGGAAGATCTTTGAGAGTTGTGTCTCTCCAGGGGATGTGTGAGTTCCCTGCATACCGAGAGCTTGAGGGACTATGTGTTCTGAAAGTGAGGGGTATGGAGATAGTTGGTATCAAACACCGTCAGGACTGCGTGGACTGAGTTGGGTTGATATGTGGCACCGAGAACTCAAGGGGTGACGATCCCGAGAGTTAGAGGGTGTGGTTATGAGCTATGACGATCAATGTAGTAGACGGGTCTATATGCATAGGACAGATGTGAGCCTCTGGAAGGTTTGGGAAATGTAGTCTTCGGTGTTACTGGCAGGTTGGCCAGGTGGTTAGCCATGTGGGCTTAGTTTTAGGATTCGAGGACGAATCCATGTTTAGTGGGGGAGAATTGTAACGCCCGTGAACCAAAATTTAGAAAAGAGAATTGAATTGGACCGAACGGTTTAATTTTAATTGTTCGGTTTGGCTGGTTTGGGTTAAGGGAACCCTATGGCTCGTTTATAAGAGAGATCAGCCTCCCTTTTGTGCAGAAAAACGTGATAGAGGCTGAAAAATTGGAAGAGAAGAGAAGATGATTCGTTTCGGTGTTTGTAGAAAAGAATGAGATGAAGACAGTTCTGACGCGTTTTAGAAGAACAGAGGATCGAATAGCATAATCTGTTTAGATTAGAGTGAAACTTTTAGGGTAAGTTCTCCACTCTTATGTCTAGCTTTAGGCAAAATCAGATTGTCTTTTGGATGAGTATTCTGAGATTTATTGTTGTTTTCCCGAGAGAGGTTCGTGAAGAATTGGATCTGCGATCAGTCCACTTCGTGGGTGTTTTTCCGTCGAACCAGAAGGCGTTAGGAAACGATCTACATATCGTTGGAAAGGTCTCGGTCTCACGATTCTAGATAAGGTTTCCGATCATAATTCTGAGGTAATCTCCGTTCTCGGTGTGCTTTCGAGGTCGGCGTGTCGTTTCTGTTTTTAGAAAACCCTAATCCGGTTTAGTAGAAACTCCAATTTGTTTGGTTTAGTTAACCAGATTGGTTTAGTTTGGTTTAGTTAACCGGTTTGGGTTGTTTAGGTTTAGTTTAGTTAACCGGATTGGTTTGATTTGGTTTAGTTAACCGGATACGTTTCGTTGGTTGGTTTAACCGACTGGTTTGGTTTGCCTTGTTCATCAGGCAAAGGAGGAGAGTTGCCAAATGTTGAGGTCTGAGGCTACTGATAGACTAAGGTGAGTGCGTGACCATGGCTTCTGGGCCTGTGGATTCGTTATGGTTGTTTGGTGATAGGTTTGGAACGAATTGATTGATCTTGATGTGTTGTTTGTGGCTGTGTATTGTTGTTTGTTGTGTGTGGATTGTTGTTTTCATGCAGGTTTCATGTTGACGCAGAGGAGGAATCGATCTGAGAGGATTATGATCGAATTCCAAGGATTCTGCGCAGGCCTGTCGAACGACACACACAAGGTGTGTCGATAGACACCTAGAGGTTGTGTCGATCGACAGGGATGTTCAGAAGCTGTCGATCGACAGGGATGTTCAGAAGCTGTCGATCGACACCTAGAGATTGTGTCGATCGACAGGCTTGTACAGTTGGTGTCGATCGATACCTAGAGGGTGTGTCGATCAACAGGCATGTACAGAAGGTGTCGATCGACAACCTGTCTGGTTGGCTGTGGTTGAGCCTTGTATTGTGTTTGTGTGCTGTTTTGATGTATGTTTGCCTGAGCGGTTCATCGTGCCTAAGTGCGCAGTCGTAGATGGGATGACCGTCTCACTGAGTATTTATGATAATACTCACGCATCTCTTTTTCCCATGTGATGCAGGTAAAGGCAAATTGTGATCGTGAAATCACGGCTACGAAGAGGGAGATGATCTAGGGTCTCGAGTTTTGTGCCTTGAGTTGTTTCCATTACTGTTTTATAACCGCTGTTAGGTTGCTAGTTTTTATTGGATGGATATTGTGGAACTGATTGGTTAGTTATTTAATGGAATTGAATTGTTGGTTTGTTTGGTTATCCGCTGTAGTGTAATCTGTGATGTTTTGCTTTGTTGTTGAGTATAGCATTTATGGGAATGCTAGTCCGAGACCAAGGTTTGTATGTTTAAAAAAAAAAAATGGGTCGGGTCATTTCAAGTGCAATGAGACCACAATACGCCCTCAAGCTCGTCTGCCCAACGATCCTTCTTAGCGTCCAAACGTTTCTTAAGGCCGTCAAGAATTGTCTTGTTGGCTGCCTCTGCTTGGCCGTTGCCCTGGGGATATCTGGGTGTAGACTTGCTGAGCCGGAAAATTCACTTTGCGCATAATGTTTCGAACCGGTTAGAGATTAACTGAGAGTCGTTATACGTTACAATTTTGTATGACACGCCGAAGCGACTGATGATGTTTCTCCACACAAAACTTTCTACGTGTTTGTCTTTTATACTAGCGTAGGCTTCAGCTTCAACCCATTTGGAGAAGTAGTCAGTCAAAACTAGCAGAAAACGCTTCTGTGTGGAGGGATGAAGCGGCCCAACGATGACCATGGACCAACGCATAAATGGATAGGGAGATGTAACAGAAGAAAGCATCTCAGTCAGTTGGTGAATCTTTGGGGCATGAAGCTGACACTTCTCACATTTTGCTGCAAACTTCTCGTTATCACGTACCATAGTAGGCCAGTAGTGGCCATGACGTTTGATTTTAATCGCTAAGGCGTGCCCTCCTGAATGGTTGCCACAACATCCGCTATGGACTTCTGTCATGATTTGCCTTGCCTCTTCGCCTTCGACACAAGCAAGTAAGGGACCGGACAAGCTCCATCTGAAGACATTGCCGTCAAGTAGGGTATACCGGGCAGCCTGCGCGCGTAACTTGCGAGCTGCCCACTTGTCTTTCGGTACTTCCCCGTTGTAGATGTACCCACGGATTCGATCTATCCACTTTTTATCGCAACCATACTCGGGCTCAGCTCTAGCAGGTCTAGGAGGTTCATTTGGATGGTACGTTGCAATCGGCAGTCGTGGCGGATCCGGGTCAGTTTGGGTCGGTGGAGTGTTCTCGGTGGCGTCATTCATCTCGATGTCGTCTTCAGTGGCCTCGGTCATCAAAATGTCCTCGCCATCATTCTCTTTCGTTATCCTGGCAGCTTGAGATCGGGTGGTGATAGTGAGGCTTAGTGCTGGCTTACTGCTGGCAGGATACTTGGGAACTCGATGAACTCCACTGGTATAATCTGCTTCAAAGCCGGATCCGAAGTGGATGCAAGATTTGCCAAGGCGTCAGCGTTAACGTTCACTCCTCTCGGAATTCGTGTGAGTGTGAATTTCTTAAACTGCGCAGCTAACTCTTTTGCCAATCCTAAGTAAGCCTCCATACTCTCGTCTTTTGTTGCGTATTCGCCACTGAATTGGTTGACTACTAACTGCGAATCAGAGAACACGCTGATTTCTTCGATGTTGAGTGCACGGGCAAGAGTTATCCCGGCGAGGATGGCTTCGTACTCGACTTCATTGTTTGATGCTTTGAAGCCGAGTCGGAAGGACTATTCAATGATCTCTCTGGTTGGAGATGTTAGTCGTATTCCTACGCCAGAACCACTTTTAGATGAAGAGCCGTCTATGTGGAGTTGTCATTCTCCAGATAACGTCGCTTCTTTGGACAGGCCCTTCTTTGCGATGTCTCCCTCAGGGAGTTCAATAAGAAAATCTGCTAATGCTTGGGATTTAGGGCATAATCGCCCGCGATACTCGATGTCGTACTCGCTAAGTTCAACTACCCATTTGGCTAGTCTGCCAGATTGACTTGGACTGTGGAGAACATAACGCAGCAAAAAAGTGCTAAGGACAATGACTGAGTGAGATTGGAAGTAAGGTCTCAGCTTTCGTGCTGCCATAACGACAGAGAGCGCAAGCTTCTCCAGTTGAGGATACCTTGTTTCCGCATCAGTGAGTGTCTTGCTGACGTAGAAGATATGTTTCTGTTTGCCTCGTTCTTCTCGTACGAGTACCGCGTTGACGGCTGTACTAGATACGGCGATGTACATAAAGAGAGGTTCGCCGGTTTGTGGTTTAGCTAGGACTGGAGGAGTTGCCAGGTACTCTTTGAGCTGCTTGAAGGCGCCTTCGCATTTCTCTGTCCATTCGAACTGCTTATTTCCGCGTAGTGTATTATAGAAAGGGAGACATTTGTCTGTAGACCTTGAGATAAACCGGTTTAGTGCAGCTACTCGTCCTGTGAGTCGCTGGACTTCTCGCTTGTTCCTTAGTGAAGCCATCTAGATCAGAGCGTTGATCTACTTTGGATTAGCCTCGATACCTCGGTGAGTGAGTAGTTATCCCAGGAATTCGCCTGAAGTAACCGCGAACCTGCACTTTGTAGGGTTTAACTTCATGTTGTGCAGATTGAGTTGTCGGAAACACTCCTCCAAATGCGAGACATGGTCCTCCTCTTTTAGAGAGTTCACCAACATGTCATCGATATAAACCTCCATAGTCTTCCCTAGCTGGTTTTTGAACATTCTGTTCACTAGTCGTTGATATGTAGCACCTGCGTTCTTGAGGCCAAACAGCATCACCTTGTAGCAGTAGATGCCGCGATCAGTGATGAATGCCGCTTTCTCGCGGTCGTCTGGATGCATCAGGATCTGGTTGTACCCGGAGAAAGCAAACATGAAAGATAACAGCTTGTTCCCAGCTGTCGCCTCAACCAAACGATCGATGTGTGGAAGGGGGAAGCTGTCTTTTGGACAAGCTTTGTTCAAGTCAGTGAAATCGACGAAGACGTGCCACTTCTCGTTCTTCTTCTTCACTACAACTGGATTCGCAAGCCAGTCTGGGTACTTGACTTCAGCGATGGAGCCAACACGTAAGAGTCGTTATACCTCGTCGTTCATTGCTTTTGCTCTCTTTGTTCCGAGCTTCCTTCTTTTCTGCTTGATTGGTTTGAAAGTCGGATCCACATTGAGTTCATGACTGGCTACATTGATGTCGATCCCAGGCATATCCTCAGCTGCCCACGCGAACGTGTTGATATTCTTCTTGAGGAATGATATAATCTCGTCTTTGCTTTTTCCGTTTAATTCAGCTCCAATTTCGACACAACTTTCTGGATGATCATCGTCAATGTTGACTAAGACCACCGGTTCGCAGAGTGGTCGTTCTTCCTCTTCATGGTCTTCTGCAATTTGTAGCTGGTATATCATGTTGAACAGACCCTTCACCTCTTCACGGTTTGTTTTCATTTTCTTCTTCCTACTCTGAGTGGGGGGATCACCTTCTTTTGTCTTGGGGTTGTGCAGCTTGTGTTCAGCCATAAAGCACATTCGTGACTCCTTTTGGTTCCCCCATATAGTTTTCACGCCAAGGGGCGTTGGAAAATTGATGCACAAGTGATATGTTGATGGAACGACATACATTAAATTGAGACACGGTGTTACCATAATCATATTGTAGATCGCAGGGTGATCAGATACTGAGAAATCGACTATTTTCTTGACATTGCCAGCCTGAACAAGGAAGCGAATTGTCCCAATCGTCATGGTTGTTTCTCCTGAGAAGCATGTGATTGGCCTAGGCTGCCTTTTGATTTCTGCTAAGTCCATGTTCATTCATTCTAACATATTCTTGAAGATCACATCGATAGAACTCCCCACGTAGATTGTTAGGTTGATCACCATGGGGTCGTTGTGAGGATGATCGATTCCCTCGGTGTCGTGCTCGTCGAATGTAATTGGCAGTAAAAGGTCGGTAGTTTTCTTTACTGGTGCAGAGAGGTTCACGCTGACTTCAGCGCGTCGCTGGTACGCTTCAATTGTAGAAACGTTGTCCGCGCAGTACTGGGATCCTCCCATTATCATGTTGAGAACACGTTGGGAACTATTGTTTCCTGGGTTGTTGTCTCCGCGCGGACACTTAGAATTTTCCCACCTTCAATTGCTAGTGGTTGTTCCGCGGCGGGAGCCTTTGTTTCCTCTATCTTGAAATCGGATAGGCTGAACTCGCCCTTCAGGTTTCCAGCCGTTAAGCTGGTGGCGAGCAGCTTTCCTAGTTCGCGACACTTTATGGTGGAATGCCCAGCGGCCTTGCGGAAATCACAGTATAGCTTTTCCTCGTAATCATTTTGGTTCGTGGTCCAGGTGTTGTTCCAGGTTCCTCTGCCACAACCGCGGCCGCGTCCTCGGCCACGACCATATCCTGATGATTCCATCTCATAATTGTGAGCTCCAATAAATCCTCCTTCGTGCCGAACGAAGCCAGGATTGCTCTTCTTTGGTGTGGGGGCGGTTGATTCGTTTGTCTGTTTTGTCTTTGAAGTTTTTTGGGTTCTCGCTAGAATTGCATCTTTGACTCTGGCGTAGTCGGCAGAGCGGTGGAGAGCGTCCTGGATAGTTGTTGGTTCATGTACCATCAACTCTTGCCAGAAAGCCGAAGGTCATCGGAGCGCTTCTTTCAAAGTTGCCAGGGCGGATTCGCTGGTCACCCCTTCTACCTTTGAAAGCGTAGTCCTGAATCTCTTCACGAATTCTCCTAGACTTTCGCTCTCGCCTTGTTTCGTAGTCCACAGTCCTCCGTCGTAGACCCTACGTTTTGCTAATATGCTGTAATGAGTTACGAACATCTCTGAAAGCTGGTAGAAGCTGTCGATGGAGTTCTTCTTTTGTCGGTAGAACCATTGGAGCGCATGCCCCTTTAAGCTCTCTATGAACATCTTGCTCTTCCCATGGCAACTTCGAATGCTAAGAGGTGGTTTTGTAGATCGGTGGTTTCCTCATAGAGTAGAAGCTTGATTCTTCCAAGGTCAGAGATTTTGGTTCTCGAGATGAGTTCAGCGAACGGTGTGTTGTGTGCCTCTTAGAGTACGCGGTTGACATCTGGAGCCTTTCCGACGGGTATGGTACATCTGTGATTTCATGCTGGAGAACATTTGTTCCATCTGTGCTCGCATCTCGGCCATCTCGGCTTTGTGTGCTTCGAGTACCGCCATATGTTCTCGGTCTAAACCAGATGGTTCAGGCTCGGAGGAGTCCTCCTCTTCTTCAGCGTGGTGTCGGGCGTACTTTGCGTCTGCCTCTTCGTGGTTATGCGGTCGAGTCCTTCTCGCCGGTGCGTTGCGATCAGCCGCTTCGCGAGGGTTGTCACTTTCTTCCTGTGCGCGGGCACTTTCTCGTGACGGTGAAGGATTTTTGTTTCTTCTGATGTTGACGCATTCGAGGTCTTATCTCCAGTCCGCAGAGTTGGCGGCGGTGGTAGGTCTCCTTGGGTTCTTGGTTTAGCGCGCGTCGTTGAGAAGCGGAGGGCATGAGGTTTGAATTGCCGAATTGATCGCCACGGCCTCGTGGTCCTTCTGCGAGCGAGGAGCGTCTCGAACATCTTCTTAACCTCGGTTAAGGGCTCCGGGTTCGCAGTAGGGTTTGTGATAGCGTTCTCCCCTTTAGGGTTATTTCTGCGCGGCGAAGACTCGTTTTCTTTCTCAGCTTCGCTGGCCATCTTCCTGGATCTGATGCGTAACGTGGTTTCGGGTTGTGTCAGAAAGTCTCTATCTACTTGGTCGGCGCCAATTGTGAATGCTAGAACCTACACAATAAATTTGTCAAGAGTTTTAAGGAAACAGAGAATTCTTAGATGAAAACACGTAAACAAATATCGAAGAAGAAGTAGTTCTTTATTGCTGTTTGCGTAAGAGCGTATGTGAATTAAATTGCGGATGCCTTTGAATGAGGCGTACAAGATATATTTATACAAGTCTTAAGTCGGCTAGGCCTATTTCTAAAAGATAAGGAAGATTTCCTAATTCTTCGGGATTTCCTTCCTGCGTAGTCGGCGGCCGCTTAGGGTTCTGTCCTCGTCGTCGTCCTGGGCCTAGGACTGAGAAGTCACCTAGGCCCAACTTGAGTTGTTCACGTCAAAGGTCGGCCCGACTTATCTATCTTGCTGCCACGTCGTCCTGGGACTTTTACCTCGTCATTTCTTAGGCTTGGGTCTTCTGAGCTCGGCCCAATAAACTTAAGTGGGACAACTCCGACTGTCAGTGGAGAGCTGTAGTCGTCGCCCCAGTAAGAAGATAGAGGTCGTCCCTGCGAATGAGCAGTGCTCGTCCTAGCAAGCGGAGATCGTCCCAGAGACTGGCAGCGCTAGTTCTAGTGACATGCGCGCCTACCTTTGACACTTAGCAATTTTCTTGATAATCTTAGGTGGGATGAGATTTGATCCCAGAAATTAACAAAGAATTTGTGTATTAATTAGCAATTAACAAAAAATTTAAAAAGGAGAATATGCTTGGAATATTCTCTTTGGTATAAAAAATAGTGTAATACGTGGAATAAAACTCAACAATATTTTAGTATTACATTATTTTAATGTAAAAAATAGTGTAATATGTTTTAGTGTAAAATGGTCTCCAACCAAACACCATTTCCAACACCAAAATGGTGTTGTACTTTTTAATTTATAAAATTGTCCTTCATATTTTAAATTATTCTAAATTTGATAATTATTATTTATAAAAAATAAAAAAAAAGTTAGATAAATTTTAAATATATAAATTAAATTATACACACTTTAAAATTTATAATTATTTGAAAATTTAAATAAATCATAATTTTTGATGTAAATATTTAAATTTTAAGTTATAAAATTATATAAATGAAACATAAAATATAATGATATTAGTTGACAATCAATTTAAAAGTACATAAAATATCGAAATTAAAGATAAATAGCATCGATTTGTGAAACAATTTAGAAAGGTAAAATAGTTAGGATAAATTTGCAAAATTTCAAAATATAGTATATTATTAACAATTACAAAAGAAATTGGAAAAGAGAATATTTTTAGAATATTTTTTTATGGTGTAAAAAATGGTGTAAACCATTGGAGTAAAACCCAATACGATTTTGGTGTTGCACCACTTTTTGCACCATTTTGGTGTTCCCATTATTCTTCTTCTTCTTCTTCTTCTTAGATCCATTATCTGTTACACTTAGAGATTGACGATTATGGTTTAGTCACTAGCCACTTAGGAAACTATTTTATTTAGGAAACGAATCGAGTCTGTTACAAGATTGCTAACTTTTCAGCAAGAGATGATTACATCAGTACATGAACACAAATCTATAAAAGTGGTGAATATGTAAATTGAGGACAGAACCATGACTGGAAACAAGTGAATCTCAGAGTGATCAATGTCCAACGTGACCACGTCCGCCACAACTTTTGCACATAATGTTACCACTTCCACTACAACCTACAACAACAACAGAAGCAACAAATGGTTTTCGATACCAACTTGTATAGAACATGACTATTTAATATAGAGATTTGTGTTGTAATGTGTTAATTGTATTGATGAGTATACAAACATATTTATAGTAGTACAAGATCTAAGCACAAGAAGATTGTGATGAGATTTGTACATAGCAATATCGTTAGAGAGAATCTAGGAGAACCTTCTAGAACCATCTAGGAGAATATCCCAATAGTCCCCCTCAAGACGGAGCACGAGTAGTGAGTCCGATCTTGGTAAAGAGTCGTTCAAACTGCGGGCGTGGTAGCGGCTTGGTTAGACCATCGGCAAGCTGATCTTTGGAGGAGACATGCGCAACACGTAAGTAGCCGGATTGAACCAGATTGCGGATAAAATGAAAGTCAAGAGCAATATGTTTCATCCGAGAATGAAACACGGGGTTAGCACTAAGATAAGTAGCTCCCACATTGTCACAACATATAATGGGTGGAACAGAATGAGTGATGTTAAGCTCTTGAAGGAGCAAATGTACCCAACGAAACTCAGCAGCTGCATTGGCGACGGCGCGATACTCTGCCTCCGTGGAGCTGCGAGCAACACCAGTTTGCTTTTTAGCGGACCATGAGATAGGGTGCTTGCCAAGGAAGACAACATACGACCCCGTAGAAGTGTAATCATCTCTGTTTCCTGTCCAGTCTGCATCGGAGAATGCATGAAGAGAGAGGGGGTTGTTGCGGGACAAGAAGATACCGGACGTGTATGTGCCTGCGAGATAGCGTAGTACACGCTTAGCAGCAAGCCAATGAGTCGTGGACGCTGATGCATGAACTGCGAAAGCTTGTTGACGGCAAAAGCAAGGTCTGGTCGAGTAAGTAAGAGATATTGAAGACACCCAACAACCGTTCGATACTCATCACCATCAGCAAGGGGAGTGCCATCGCGAATGGAAAGAGAGGTAGACGCGCTCATTGGTGTTGGAACGGGCTTGACGTTGCTCATGTTGGTGCGATGAAGCAAGTCAAGAATATACTTCCGCTGAGAGAGATGAAGACCAGAGGGAGTGCGAAGAACTTCAATGCCAAGGAAATACGACAAATCACCAAGATCCTTGAGCGAGAACCGTTTGGAGATGGTGGCAATGAAGTCGTTTACCGTGGAGTTGGAGCTGCCGGTAATGACAATATCATCAACATAAACCATCACATACAGGAGAGTACCACGATCATATAAGAAGAAAAGAGACGCATCGGCCATTTAGTTCTTAAAACCAAGCTGAAGGAGAAAGGTTTTTAACTCATTATACCATACCCGAGGAGCTTGCTTTAACCCATAGAGTGGATTTTTGAGTTTACAAACATAATTGGGGCGGTCCTTGTCGACAAAACCAGGAGGCTAGGCCATGAAAACATCTTCCGTGAGTGTGCCTTGTAAGAAAGCATTGTTGATGTCAATCTGCTTTAGTGGCCAATCATAGGTAATGGCAAGACCAAGCACAATGCGGATCGTGGGAGCCTTGATCACGGGACTAAAAGTCTCGTGATAGTCAATTCTGGAACGCTGATGAAATCCCTTTGCTACAAGACGGGCTTTGTACCTGTCAACAAGACCTGTAGGAAGAAACTTAGTACGAAACACCCACTTATTGTCAACCAGATTTGTTGCCATCTCAGGTGGAACCAAATCCCAAGTCTGATGTTGAACAGCGGCATCAAACTCCACACTAATTGCTTTTCACCATCGTTCATCTGCGAGAGCTTGTCGAATCGTTTGGGGCTCGAGATTGTTAGAAACAGAAGCTGTCAAGGCATACTTTGGGTTCGGTTTGACGATGTTATTGTGTAGCCGGGTGACGACTCGATGCGGATGAGATGCAGGTGGTGTAAGAGCAGCAAGTAGAAGAGAGACTGATGATGGTGAGTGTATTGGTATGGGAGAGACTGATGCTGGCGAATGCGGTGACACAAGAGGTGTCATAGGTGGTGTTTCAACTCGAGGGTCTGATGCAGCCGGTGAGGGATCAAGATCAAGGGATCGCGATACTGTCACCGCCGGTGTAGGTGAAGGGCTGGGACGAACGAGACGGTTAACCGATGGTACCCACACGACCTCATGCTCTTCCGAAGGAGGTGGAGAAGATGTTAAAGGCTTAGAAAATGGAAAAGTATTTTCAACAAAATGGACATGGCGTGAAACAAAGATACGAGAAGAGGAGATATCAAGACAAAAATAGGCACTTTGAGTTAGAGAATAACCAAGAAAAGCACAAGGAGCCGAGCGTGATTCGAGCTTGTTTCGCGTATATGGTCGCAGCCACGGGTAACATAAGCACCCAAAGATATGGAGCTTGGAGTAATTGGGAGAAGTTCCAAACATACGAAAATAAGGTGAATCCATGGAGAGAACCTTGGTGGGCATTCTGTTGATGAGATTTACTGCGGTTGCAAAAGCGTAGGTCCAATAGGAGATGGGAACCGAAGCATGAGTAAGGAGAGCAAGTCCAGTCTCCACAATGTGTCGGTGTCGGCGTTCGGAGAGACCATTATGCTCAGGTGTGTGAGGAGGTGTGGTGAGATGGGAGATGCCATGTTGAGCAAGAAATGATCGCAAAGCAATGAACTCTCCGCCATTGTCCGAGTAAAGAGTCTCAATTTTCAGTTGGAATTGATTTTCAACAAGTGATTTAAATTGTGTAAACGTAGCTGCAACCTGAGACTTAAGCTTTAAGGGAAAGAACCACATATAACGAGTGAAGTGATCAACAAGAAGGAGATAATATTTAAACCCATCAATTGAATGTTTAGGAGATGTCCAAACATCTGAAAAAATGATTTACAGGGGGCGAGACGATGAAATAGAAGTGTTAAAAAATGGTAACTTATGACTTTTATTTATAGAGCAAGCATTGCAATCAAAGTTTTCAGAATGAGTAAACGAAAGAGAAGGTGAAACTAACGAAGAAATAGATTTTAAAATGGGAAAAGCAGGGTGGCCAAGACGATGATGCCAATCAAAAACAGAGGATTTGGAAGCAGAGAGAGCAAGAGGTGCGCGTGGAGGATCAGCTGGCCATTCGTACGAACCATCCTTAACCGGTGCGGTTAGTACCGGAGTCCCCGTTCGTAGATCCTTCACCTGAAACATGGTTGGAAAGAATTCCACAGAAGCACGATTAGTGTCACAAAATTTTTGAACTGAGATAAGATTCTTTTGCATTGATGGAGCATAAAGAACATTATCAAGGTGAAGTTGTCGAGAGGGAAGAGAGAAAGAGGTGGGACCAGTGTGGGTGATGGGAAGGCTGGAGCCATTGCCAATCACGATGGAGTCGGTTCCTGAATACGGAGCATGGTGCGACAAGTTGGCCAAGTCAGAGGTGACGTGATGCGTCGCTCCGCTATCCATGAGCCATGAGTCGGGATGTGCGTAGTTCATAGTGGTTGGATGCGCAGATGGACGCCATTGAGGAGCAGGGGATGATGCAAATTGAGGTGTTTGTTGAGGAGCAAAGTTGGTGTTAGCAACAACACTAAAGGAGGGACAACGTTGTACGCTGTGCCCTTGAGTTCCACATGCTTGACACTTGCCAAGGTAAGGCCGGGATGATCGAGAAACATCACGGTTGTTGTTGTTGTTGTTACGCGGTACAAATGATGGTCTCCATGATCCACGTGTAGTTCGTGCGGCTGGATTTGCAGTCACAGGAAAAGATGGTGTGGTGGGTTGTTCACACATGAGCATAGTGTAACATCCCAACCCGGAGAGGGGATTCTTTGGGAAAAACTTAGAGGGAAAACAAGAGACGCGGACCTTAGGAATGGAAACTAAGGCGCGCAGACGGTCGAGAAAGCTAGAAATAGAAGGAAAGGAAGAGAGATGGGCTTTCGGCCCATGTAGTAAGGAGGTGGAGAAAAATAAGGAAAGTGGAGAAATATAAGGAAAGTGGATATTCTCCTTAGGGTTTTCGGTGTAGTATAAATAGAGAGCTAGGGAGCTCATTATTTACACACACCAAAATAGTTCTCTCCTCTCTAGAGCCAAAGATACACGCTTAAGAGAAAGAGAAGAGGAGGAGCTCGAGAAGGAACTCGGCACCCCACCTAAGGAGAAGCGGTATAAGGTAAGGCGCGATCCGTACCTAATACTCCTTTTCTATTCTCTTCCTTATAGCTTTCATGCAGTAGTCTTAGTAGTACGGGTTAGGGTAGTAGTAGTAGTCGTAGTAGTAGTAGCAGTAGAAGTAGTCGTGTACGGATCAGATATCCGTCTACGGCCCCGGTAGTAGTAGTAGCATCCGTGTATGGATCGAGGATTCATACATGGACCGGCTGGCATCGGTAACGCCTAGTGCTGCCATCGGTATGGCCTCGGGGTGCCTCGATGACAGTACGCCAGGGTACCGAAGGTGGGTCTCGGTGGCGCCTCAAGAAGGCATCGGTGACGCCTCGACAAGGGCGCTGGTACGAGGTACCAGTGACGCCTCTAGAGGGCACGATGACGCTTCGACAGGGCCCGAGTAACCTAGTAAGCTATGACGCCTCGATAAGGCATCGGTGAGCCTCGAGAGGGCATCAATGCGAGGCATTGGTGGCGCCTCGACAGGGCCGGTGACGCCTTGACCAGGCACCGTAAGTAGTAAGGCTGATCGATTATCAGGACAAGGAGTCTCGGATTGTACCACGAGGGACGTATCGGTGAGCAACCGGTACGGATGCTCAACGATCCGACAATGACATAGTGGCTATCAGGTAGTATCAACGGTTGGACCATGGAGACGCGTCGATAGGCCCTCGGGGAGGTCTACGATCGATCTACCACTGGCCATCGAGGATAACTGAGCAGTCCGCAAAGGCAGGCCGCGACGTGGTCGCAGCCTGGCATCGGTAGGCCTCGCATAAGCCTCGGTGTATCAGCACGATACCTTGCTAGTCCACGATGAACAAACCGAAAATCATCGGTGAAAGCATCGATGATCGGAGAGAAAGATAGACGGCCAGTGCCAACCACTGGGCCGCGAATCGGTAAGGCCTCGATAGTGATCGATACGGCCTCGGTTCGGAGTCACGCCTGGTAAAGCAAAAGCGTGCTTGGCTTACCACAGTGGCAGAGCATCCGGTCAGATCACGACGATCTGGCTATAGACTCGTAGGTGAGACAGTGAAGGATCATGGCAAGGCTAACACAGCTTGCCAAGTGAATCGGCTATCACAATGGAACTTGGCAAGAGTGCACGGTGATGAAGTCCCGCCGTGAGACTCAGCCTCGTATCTCGAGGAAACTTGGCTCGGCCTAAGCCGGCCCAAGAGTGACTCGTTGTTTGGCGAACTGGAAACTAGGCATGGCAGGATCATGTCTAGCTCCGACTCGCACCGCATGTAGTTTAGGAAGTAGTTAATGCATAGGCCGGCTATACTTTGAAAAGAGAGCCAGCGGGCCAGCATTACAGCCGCAAAGCCGTAAGGTTACTCGATGGCTCGCTTGTTTGTTGGACTCGGCAGACTACTAGAGAATGCTGTAGGCCAGACAGGTAGTGGCCGGCCAACTCGATAGTTGGACGGACACGCCTTAGTCAACCTGGTAGAAGGTCTAGACGGTGTAGGCCAACAAGAGGAGCGCTAAGGAGGCTTAGCAAACTCGTACGGCCGCATACGACTCCAGGGTTAGAGGCAAGGCCACGGGAACGCTGAGGCCAGTGATGGGCAAGGCTGGACCGCGAGTCTTCCACAATTAATTGATAGTTTTCTGTTTGTATTTCTGCAGGGACGGTCATCGTATGGCCATAGATGTGTCATGGGTAACGTATTGGGATAGCCATGCTTACCTGGGGCCGACCATACGGGGCAAAAGGTATTGTTTGAAATGCTTCGGCTATTGCTTGAGAACGTAGAGGTATAAAGGACTAGGATAAACCGGAGTAGATAACTTGATTGTGAACCTTAGGTTAGAAAGTAGTAGAGCATGTTAAACTGGTAGGATAGTAGGTTCACAATGCCACCATTTAAATATTGCATAGGGACGTATGTATGGGCATGCGTTCCGACTTGTTTGTGTTTGGCCTGAAAGATGGCACTAGACCTAGCGTTCAACCGGAGCGCTAGAAGGGTTTGAAGTACCAGAACTTCATAAAGTCCGACGACGGGCCGACTAGTAGTAGCCAGGCATTTCCAGTGTTACTGGATCTGTTACCAGCTTGCTGGTATAGTATAGTAGTGGCAGCCAGGGGGCCAGGCATTTCCAGTGTTACTGGATCAGTTACCAGCTTGCTAGTGTAGTATGTGAAGGGCTGCCAGGGTGCCCGGCATGAAGTTGAGTGGTTATGTTCGTATCACCGCCAAAGGGTTGGCCGTGAGATGCAGTACCCGGCAAGTAGTGCTGAGGGTACTGTGTGGGATTGTAGGTTTAGAATAGCTAGGTAGTGTTAGGTGGTGAGACGGAATAGACCGTCTTACTGAGTATTCAATACTCACCCCCTTACCAGTACGCAGGATAGGACATCCGGTCAGGTGGACCATAGGACGGCAAGGCAGGAGGGAGCAGCGGGCAATGGAGGAAGACTTCCCAAGGCGTAGTGAATCTAGTACCCTATGTTGTAAAGTACCGCACAATGTAATAGAGAAATTTTGAAGAGCAATGAAAATATCATTTTTGTCTAACACTTGGGTCTGGATTCATAGTCCGAGATGCGGGTGTTACACATAGCCTCACGATTGACAAGCTTTTCAGTGAGCTTAGAGAAGGAGATCAGGTTGTCACGACCATTGACTGCATCCACTTCAGGTTTGTAGTCTTCGGGTAGGCCGACTAAGATTTGCTCGATGAAGTCTTCATCATCAATTGGTTTACCAAGAAGAGCTAACTCATCAGCCTTAGTCTTCATGGTGCGCATGTATTCACCGATTGTCTTTGTTCCTTTGACGCAGCTTTTGATTTGGAATCGAAGTTGTCGGATGTGTCCTCTGGAGGGTGTGCCGTAGATGGAGGCGAGTATGCTCCATATTTCATGAGTGGAGGTAGCGCTAGCAACCAGAGGTTGGACAGCAATGGAGATCGCACCTAAGATCGCGCTGTAGAGGAGTCGATCTTGTCGACGCCATGGAGGATAAGCAGGGTTGGGTGCAGCAGCACCGTTGGTGATGATGGTGGCCGCTGGTGTGGCGTCAGTGTGCTCAAGGAACCCGTGTAGTTCGTGTCCCTCGAGCAGGGCTTGAATTTGCCTACTCCACATAAGGTAATTGGAGTTGGTAAGTTTGGTGACGTTGGTCATGTTCACGGCAAGAAGAGAATTTGCCGGATCGGAGGAATCGTAGACTGCGGTGCGTGAAGCAGTGGCAGAAGTTGGAGTGGACAAGAGAGTTGATTTTGTGGCCATTGTTATAGAAAATTTTGACGAAAGAAAAGTTTTAGTTGGATCGAAGCTCTGTTACCATATAGATATTTGTGTTGTAATGTGTTAATTGTATTGATGAGTATACAAACATATTTATAGTAGTACAAGAGATAAGCACAAGAAGATTGTGATGAGATTTGTACATAGCAATATCGTTAGAGAGAATTTAGGAGAAGCTTCTAGAACCATCTAGGAGAATATCCCAATATTTAACTCTAGTAAGAACAAAGAAATGCAGGATTAGAGAGTTACCTAAGCAACGAACTTTTACAATGATGCCTTGGCTCTCCATAATGGGGTCTACATAAAGACCAGTTCCAGAGCAAGTGGCACAAAGCAATGCACCTTTAGCTTGACAACAATTGCAACGCTGATTATCACCAATCTCTCTCTCTTACATGGATAATCCTACTGGCTCCTCGATTATTTCCTCTGGTATTAGCTTATCATAACAGAACATCGACTCAAGACTGCTTCTTTGTCTATGCACATCTCTTTTTAAACATGGCTCAGCCTACGGAATCAAAAGAGTTTTCTCAACTCAGCAAACAATGTTGTATCCTTATCAGAAGAAACATGATTCTATTTCTTAACATTCTCTTTCGTAATTTCCGATTTTTTTCAAGGAGTTTTTGATACGACTAGAACAAGAAGAAGAGAGTATCAAATTCTTTTTCAAGAAGAAGAAGAGAGTATCAAAGAAGAAGAAGAGAGATGAAGAACAAAAACGAAACTAGGGATTTGATATTCAATTTGGGGATTTTCTATTTTCGTATGTTTGTAAAACGACGTCGTTTTAACTAAACGTCCACAGTAAACGGCCGTTAACGACAATTAAACAAAAGTTATGTTTGACTAATTTCGTATCTAAATTGTTTTAGTCAACTCGAGTTCGGTATTAGTTTGGCGCATTTAGAAGTTGTGTATTAAAATGGAGCAATCCGGAGAGTTAGGTATTTAAAGGATCGTTTTCCCATTTTTTATGTCCATTCGTACAAATATTTTTGCAATTTTTCTGTATTTTAATTAGCAGTTTTTTCTACATCCAAATACCCAATGATGATTTCGTTTTCCCATTCCAGAAAGACCCTTTGCAGGTTAAATACTTCCGAATCTAGTTAACCCACAAAGATGAGGTAGCAGCCAAGATTCTCCATATAAACTTTAAATAGCTACCTTATTTGCTTTCGAAATTGGATGGTTTGGTTTTGTAACCCCAACTTTCCTTGTGCTTTGGTTTGCACATTTCACTCCATGTAATCTTAGTCTTCTTTATGTTTAACTTCGGACCTGACCAAAGGAATGCGGCACAGGGTTTGGATTTGCCGACCACTAATATCCATATTTTAAAAACAAGTCAAAACGAATTTGTCTACTTCGACCGCACGTTTGTGGATGTCTAGTTGTTGTCTTTTTTAATGTTTGATTTTGAAGTTTCTTCCCAAGTATTTTATCTAATTGCATTTGTTGTTTTAGTCGTTGGTAATTGGAACGTGATCCCCAAGTTTATTACCATGAATTTCTTTGATTGGCTAATGTTTTAGTCGTTGGTAATTGGAACGTGGTCCCCAAGTATTTTATCTAGTTGCTATTCATAATTAATTGGGTATGTTCTCTTGCTATTGTTCGTATCTTTGTATTTCAAATTGATGTTGATGGACGACTGTTACCTTTTTTTGTTAAAGGGTTTGATGGACGACTGTTACGAGTCTACGATCTCCACCGTTTGTTTTCAGGCTGATATTAGAGACAATTCTTAAAAATTATTCAAACAGAAAAAGTTATGTTACAATAAATGAATTTTTTACTTTAGTAGTAAGAGTATTAAATAAAAATTATAATTTACCAAATAACTATTAAAAATTTAGCTATCATATTCTTTATTCAAATGTTGAATAACACGAAAAATGATATATCTATTACATGTTCTCTCTATCTTCTCATTCTCTCTTTAAACATTAGAAAACTAATATAAATTTAGTAATTTTATTATGATTAACTAAGCCTCGAACCCTACAAAATCGTGGGGGTAAAAATATCCCAACTAGACTTTTATAAAAAAAATTGTCATCACAATTAAATATACAATTTACTTTCTGACCCATATGAGAACATAAATCCATAATCATCCCTAATAGATTTTAAAACATGGTTATTATCAATTCTTAAATCGAGGTAACCCATATCGGATTTATGAAAACTATGTTAAACATATTTATGTATGAAATCAGATAAAAACAAAACCAATCTTTTTTATAAAGAAAATATATAAAAAGATGAAATAGAGGCAAATATAACAAAGAAAAAAAGATGTAACCTTTAAAAACTAATAATCGAATTTTTTTTTTTTTTTTCGAAAAGACTCAACCCTAAAAGATATTAATAAGCATAAAACAGTTTTTTTTAAATAATATGCAACCTTAAAAACTAATAATCGTAAAACGGTTCTTCTCGAAAATGGACAACCCTAGGAGACACTAACAATAATAAAACAGTTTTTTCGAGAAATAGGGCCCCTACATTAATAACCATAAAATAATTTTATCCGAAAAGACGCAATCCTACCCATAAAATCTGCATCGTCTAAAGAATTCTAATTTTTTTTCACACAAATTAACATTTTTTTGAACTTCGAGGACAATAAAAAGATCGATACTTTTAAATAACTCAAAATAATATAATTATCTTTTTTATCTTTCTTATGCTTTAAGTGAAAAACAATTAGTAAGTATGATTAAAAAATGTTCCACGGGAACAAGAATTAAGAACAAAAATATATAGGCAAAAAAAATAATCCAGAAAGACGCAACCCTTAGAAAATAATCACAAATCGGTTATTTAGAAAAGATGCAACCTTGCAAAAAAAATATCGAAAAGACACAACTCTTAATAAAACGGTTATATCGAAAAGATGCAACTTTTGGAAATAACAATTAAGCGGTTTTTCCTTTGAAATTGATTCACTATTTGTATTCGCATATAAGCACATCTATATAACATTTGATTAATGTTTCAACGAAAGAAATATCTAGAAACATTTTTTCAAAACGATACGATCCGAAAAGACACAACTCTACAAAATACTGTTGGGGTCGGATTTCACCCGTTCAACTTTGGTGTTCAAAGGTATGATCAATGACAAATCAACACTAGCTTGCAGAGATTATATGACCCCTAAGTCATTTCCCAACAAGAAGAGGAACTCTTCTTGGTTTTTCCTAAGTCATCTCCATCTGAGGAGGGAACCTTCTGAGTTGTCTCTACTCTCAACAGAAGTCATAAACGTAGTGTCAGAAAGATCACAGAGCCAGCAGAAGGCGCTGTGAAGATCACAGAGCCAGCAGAAGGCGCTGTGAAGATCACAGAGCCAGCAGAAGGCGCTGTAAAGATCATAGAGCCAGCAAAAGGCGCTGTGAAGACCATAACACAGTGACACCGATGTCACTGGGCAGTGACACCGATGTGTCTGGACACTTCGGTGTCTGCCAGAGTGCCACCGATGTCAAGGAATTTCGGTGTCTGCAAGAGTAACGATGAAGGCTCCAGAAGATTCCATGTATCAAGGTCCAGTTGCGAAGCCCACATAGGCGCGACTGACATAGGCGTAACCAACATAAGGAAAAGGCAATCCGTGAAGACTTAGGAAATTAATATTATCTTTTAGGGAAAGGCTTAACCGACTTAGGGGGCTATATATATCAATGTAAAAACCTTTGTAAAGGCATTCACAACTTTCATCACAAAAGCAATACACAGCAATAACAAAACCCTTTTTCTCTTTGCTCATCGTTTTCTCTTTCGTAGCTTAACATAGAAATCTCTACTTCCTCTCGAAACTCTTACAATTTTAATTATGCGATTTCCGGCATCCACAATTTGGCGCCGACTAAAGGGAGCTACAGACTTTCTCACGCAGAAAAGCTACGTCACATACCGAATCTAAGATGGTGAGTGGCGACGCAAACAAATCAGGCGATGGCAGAAGACAGTCCTCGACACGCAGAAACAACCAAGAGAAGGAACCCACTGTCGAAGCTGTTGCTACCGACATCGCCGCTAAAGGCGATATAACCGAGGTCAAGAAGATGCTAGAGACTCTCGTCAAGGAACAGAAGGAGCAAACTAGGATCAACGAGACAACCTCAAAGGAGCTGAAAGCTCTTTCGCAAAGAAAGTGTGGACGACCCGACACCACGAGGCTTAAGGCGCGTGTCAACCCGCATCGCCTCAACCTTTCAGCACCTCAAACCGACCGGAGGAATCCAGGCGACTTGCCACCACCTCCGCAACAACGAGAAGCGGACAAGACTTTTGAAACGCGTCGTGGAGATCTCAGACGGAGATCAACCGGCTCCCTAAAAGCGTGCACGAGCAGAAGGTGACGAAAGTAACCGACAAGAACCGCGTGCCCCTAACTCTCTTCTAAGACGGAGATTATGCAAGATACCTCGGCACACACCGATTACTCCAGGGAAGAGCAATACAAGAAGGAGCAAGAGCGAAGAGCACTTAAACAATCTTACACTACCGAACTCGCTGAGATGAATGCTCAGATGGAGCGAGTCGCCTCCGACCTAAAGCGTACCCAATCGCAGATACATCACGGAACTGGGAAGGCTCCTGCCATCGCACATGTACTAGAAAAGGCGAGGAACACACCTTTCGATGATGGATCGCGAGAACTAAAATCTCCAATCCCAAAAGACTCAAGTTGCCTATCTACAAAGGAACTACAGATCCTTCGGACCATCTAATGGAGTTCGAAGTGGCGTTGGGGAGAGCAAACTTCAAGAAGACCGAAAAAGACATCAGCTATTGCAAGTTATTCGTGGAAAGCCTCAAAGGGCCTGCCCTCCAATGGTTCTACAAACTAGAGAAAAACTCAATCCATACCTTCCTCCAACTTCAGAGATGTTCGTGGCTTCGTGCGGTATTACGACATCCTCACGGAGTGAAGAATCTATGATGCTGAGCTTTGGAACACTCGCCAAGGCGAGAACGAAAGCCTACGATTTTTCATAACAAAGTTCAAGCATACTCTGTCGAAAGTGGATGGTATTAGCAACGCGTTCGTACTAGAAGCTTTTAGAGGAGCGCTCTGATGTCCATCACTGTTCTGGCAGGAGATGACTATCAACCAGCCGACAACAATCCAAGATGCTCTCCACCGTGTTGCTGACTTTGCTCGAAGCGAAGAAGAAGTCCGTGCTAGGAAAGGTGGGAAGGCTAAACAAGCAAGCGAGTCAACTCACACTGCGAATCCCGCTACATCAAAGAAAGGCAATTCCGCCTACATCCAATACGAAGGAGGATCTAGAGGGGCCCATAACTACCAAGTTGAGTCGTTAGGTTACGGAGAACCAAAGGAGTACGACGAGAAGCTATACTGCAACTTTTACAAGGCGAGTGGACACTCAACTGCAAAGTATCGCGAGTTAGGGCGGCAGCTCATAGCCAAACTAACTGAGGGTACTTTAAAAGGCAATATCAACTTGTCAGACTTTAAGCCAGAGGAGGTTCAAGCTCTTGCTAACATCGAACAACAGGAGGAGAATCCCAAGCGCCAACACCGCAATGACGATCTGGAGAACGGAGACCCGCATGATAATATCTACATGATAATGGTAGGCTCGAAATACTGTGCTGACAACGTTCCTACGATCAAAGCGTACCAGCGACGCACCGACGTCTGCGCTAACATATCTGTGCATGCGAAGCCGAGGCTCTCCAGCGATCCTATCACCTTAGACGAGCAAGACATTAAGGGTCTCGACCAACCACACAATAATACTCTGGTAATCAACCTAACTGTCTTCAACTTCAATGTTGCTCGTGTTCTCATTGATACAGGAAGCTCAGTCGACGTCATCTTCTAGAATACTCTCGAGCGAATGAAGGTTGATTTGTCTACAATCAGAGGACAGCCTAAACCTATAACAGGTTTCTCCGAAGAGACAACCATGACGATGGGAACAATTCGCTTACCCATCCAAGCTGGTAGCGTTAAGAAGATTGTTGACTTCACAGTTTTCGATCATCCAGGAATCTACAACACGATCATGGGAACTCCCTGACTCAATCAAATGCGAGTTGTGCCTTCAACATACCACTTGTGCCTCAAATTTCCAACAATCATCGGCGTGAAAACAATATAAGGAAATCAGAAGGATTCTCGTATGTATTTCATGGCCGAGCACAAGCTGCGGAACATCAAAAACAAGAAGGGTGACTTCGCACCTCAAGAATCGCGAAAGGAAGCAAGGACCAGCTCCAAACAGGTCAAAGATCTTACCAACCTCTTATAGTATCTCTAGAGGCCTTTGAAATGAACTACGAGGTGACTTGATCCCTGCAAAGGGTACTTAGGCAGCTCGTCTCTAGACGAGTTCAGTTGCCCTCCTCCGTCAAAAAGGGGGAGAGTGGGGTGTGTATACTCGTATACTCCCATTTTTGCTTCAGACGTCAGACGCTTGACACAAGTCTCATAGACTTCATCAGTTACATCCTTTATGGATTATTCAAAGTCTTTTACAAGCAATTTCAATCCACAATCATTGATGATGGCCACAATAACAATGTGTGAACCTGAACACAGTGACATCCATCATCGGATCCTAAGCGTGTTTTAGAAATTCTAATGTTCAATTTCTGGACTTTTGACCCCGGTTGTTCATTCACACATTCTAATATTTAGTTTCTGGGCTTTTTGACCCCGGCTATTCATTCAAAAACCCAACAGCACCGTTGGTAAAAAATAGCTGTCAATGACTACTTAGGTTTGTAAACCGAATAATCATTATGAAAACCCAACAGCGTGTTGGTCAAGTCAAAAAGTGTGTTCCCTCTTGAACAGACGTGTTCAAAGAGCACCACCATTCCAAAAAACCCAACAACAACGTCTGTAAAAGATAAACACAAACCCAACAATAACGTTGGTAGAAGAGGAGCGTAAACGCATTTGCGATTTCACTACCCTACAATCACAAACCCAACAACAACGTTGGTAAGAGCAGAGCGTAAACACATTTGTAGTTTCGATACCCTACCAAAAGCGCTTCAATCGTAAAAGAAGGCGAGTATCATTACTCTTGAAATTCCTGTGATCTGTCAAAGAACAAGAAAGGCTAAAAACAAAAGTCGCGTTCATTATCATCCTGCATTCGCTACAATGCAGGGTAAACATAATCATAGCATGGATACAAACCATCCAACGCTATTACCGAAAGTCATGGGTAAGCCCATCCAAAAATCATAAGAAACTCATAGACAAAGGTCATAAAATAGGCTAAGTCTGAAAACAAAGGCATAAAACGATAAAGTCAATCAGTCATCGATCTTCTCATCGAAATCCTCGTCATCATCATCATCGTCATCTGCCTCGACATTATCGTCGTCTGCCTCGACATCGTCGTTGTCTTCTGCCTCGACATTGTTGTCGTCTTCTGTCGACGTCGTCATCGTCTACCTCGACATCGTCGTCATCGTCTGCCTCGACATCGTCGTCATCTTCTGCATCGACATCGTCGTCATCTTCTGCATCGATGTCATCGTCGTCTGCCTCGACATCGCCCTCATCTGTCTCGACGTCGTCGTCTGCATCGACGTCGTCGTCGTCGTCTGCCTCGACGTCATCGCCGTCTACCTCGACGTCGTTGTAGTTTGCCTTGACGTCGTAGTCATCTACCTCGACCTCGTTATCGTCGCCTGCCTCGACATCGTCGTCGTATGTCTCGACGTTGTCAGCCTCAACATCGTCGTCGTATGTCTCGACGTTGTCTGCCTCGACATCATTGTCTTCTGTCTCGACGTTGTCTGCCTCGACATCGTCATCGTCTGTCTTGAAGTTGTCTGCCTCGACATCTTCGTCATCCATCTCGATGTTGTCTGCCTCGACATCGTCTCTACCTCGACGTCGTCATCCTCTGCCTCGACATCTTCATCATCTCTCTCTACGCTTGAAGCTCGCGAATCAAACTAGGAAGACGAAAGTGACAATAACGATGCATCAACATTACCAGGCGGAAGCATCGGATCCTCATCGTTAAGAAACATCGAGTTTCCAGCGTTTTCGTCTTGAGTCCTCGCGACGCCCGTCAACCACGTCGGGTCATCGGTACATCAGGGTCCCTTTTCCCCAACGCCCTGGTGCTCGCAGGCCTTGTCAAGCCATCGGAACCTGAAGCCTCCGGGTGCTCATCGGGGTCCACAACTCTTGTCAAGGCATCGGGAGCCGTGACCATCGGCAGCACATCGTGGATCACTATCATCGATGGGACATCGGTGGTCTTAGGGTCATCAGGACCCAAATTGACGTCGCAACATTGCACTCCTCGGTGATGAACGTTGACCCATCGGCGGCACCAAGGCAAGACCTCAGGTCATCATCACGATCGAACAACCTTCGTAACGTCTTCGGGTCCTCGGGACGATGACATGACGTTGTTTCAAGGATGGTCGTCGGGTCGTCGGGTCTTCGGCCCTCTCCTTATTCATCTGGACATCGGAACCCACAAGTGTTGTTTTAACAACACAAGTCTTTGGATCATCAAAGAGATCGACTGGACTCGGGTTAGCTTCGATGAGTTCGCTGACGTCCTCTCCATGGTCGTCAGGGTGAGATTCCAAGGCAAACTCAAGTCTCTTTTGGATTCATCACTCTAGTCTCACCTACATCATCAAAATCAAGATCTAAGACAAGCGTTTTTCACAACTAAAAACGAAGAGTCTTCTCCGACGACGAGGAGTCTTCTCCGTCAAACAAGGAATCTTCTCTGTCAACGAAAGCTTTCTCTGACCCTGAGTTTTTTCCCCAAAGGAAGTTTTCTCCTCTTTTCTGTCAAATAGATGAGGTATTCTCCGCATAAGGGGTTTTGTCCGCCTGCAAGGCGAAGTCTTCTCCGCTTACGAGGAGTCTTCTTCACTAACGAAGGTCATCCTAAATCTTCTCAATCAAAAGATTTCCATCGATGCTTCAAATCCGATGTCTTAAAATCTTCACAAAAAACATGAAGTCTTAAAATCTTCATAAAAACACGAAGTCTTAAAATCTTCAGCGCAAAAACCACTGTCAGCGACAACGCTATCAGCTCCAGCAAGCAGAACGCGAAGTCTTAAAACCTTTGAAGAACGAAAGCAGAACGCTTTCAATGTTATCAACACTAACGGCTCAAGCCTACAACATCACGCTAACAATAATATCTTAACTTTGAACAGCAAACATCGACACCCAATGGTCCTTAACTCGATACTATTATCAGTAACACCACCGAGCTGGGAGGCTAACTGTTGGTGTCAGATTTCACCCCCTCGACTTTGGTGTTCAAAGGTATGATCAATAACAAATGAACACTAGCTTGCAGAGATTATATGATCTCTAAGTCATTTACCAATAAGAAGATGAACTCTTCTTGGTTTTTCCTAAGTCCTCTCCATCTGAGGATGGAACCTTCTGAGCTGTCTCAACTCTCAGCAGAAGTCATAAACGCAGTGTCAGAAAGATCACACAGCCAGCAAAAGGCGCTGTGAAGACCACAGAGCTAGAAGAAGGCGCTGTGAAGACCATAACACAGTAACACCAATGTGCATGGACACTTCGGTGTCTGCCAGAGTGCCACCGATGTCCAGGCATTTTGGTGTCCGCAAGAGTAACGACGAAGGCTCCAGAAGGTTCCCTGCATCAAGGTCCAGCTGCGAAACCCACATAGGCGCGACCGACATAGGCGTAACCGACGTAAGAAAAAGGCAATCCGCGAAGACTTAGGAAAATTAACATTATCTTTTAGGGAAAGGCTTAACTGACTTAGGGGGCTATATATATCAATGTAAAAACCTTTGTAAAGGCATTCACAACTTTCATCACAAAAGCAATACACAGCAATAACAAAACCATTTTTCTCTTTGCTCATCGTTTTCTCTTTCGTAGCTTAACATAGAAATCTCTACTTCCTCTCGAAACTCTTACAATTTTAATTATGCGATTTCCGGCATCCACAAATACCTCGAAAACAGTTATTTTCAAAAAGTATGCGTTCAAAAAAATACAATCATTCGAATTAATCATAAAACATTTTTTTCAAAAAGATGCGACTCTACGAAATATTTTAAAAATATGCAACCCTACGAAATCAAAAAGAAACAACTCTTCAAATGAACCGTAAAGCGATTATTTAAAAAAAAAAAAAAGATACAGCTCTACGAAATATTTTTGAAAAGACGCGACCTTGCAAATTCAAAACGACTCAACCCTTCCAAATAACCATAAAGCAGTTATTTTTTAAAAGACGTAACTTTACGAAAAAGACACGACCCTAAAGTATCTTATATAATATTTTAAGGTTCGACTAAATTAAAGTTTTGTCTTGTCATGTGTCACTTTTGTTGTTGGCAATTAATGTCAATTTTCATATTTAGAACATAATTTATACTTAATTATGACATTTGCCCAAGAATTTTTGTATTGATTTTTTTAAAGAAAAATGTGATATCAAATATAATATTTTAAGGTTCCACTAAGTTAAAGCTTTGACAAGTTGTCATGTGTCACTTTTGTTATTGGCAATTAATGTCAATTTTCATATTTAGAACATAATTTATACTTAATTATGACATTTGCCCAAAAAAATTTGTATTGATTTTTTTAAAGAAAAATGTTATATCAATTTTTCATTTAAAGTAAACATTTAATATCAAATTATCTTCATGAATTCATTGAAATATGTAAAACCATATTATAATATATATTCTTTTTTTACAATTGTGATAGATTTTTATATATTTTAAAATAATTAACATAAAATAGTTTAAAATTATTGTTTAATTTTTAGTCTTAATTTCACTAAAATTATAAATTGTGAATATAAATCTTGAACATCACTTAATTAGTTATATCTATATATATATAGAGAGAGAGAGAAACAATGTTCTATAATTTTTAATATATACTTTGTCATAATATATTCCCAACAATGTTCCATCTTAATTTGTTTTTTACAACTAACACTTTATATATCCAATAATTTGTTACAAATATTTAGTCTCTGAACCTAGATAATTATTTAGTATAAACACTAAATTTATGTAATATTAAATATATAAATAGTCAATAATTTAACAATTATTGTATATTATACCATGTAAATTTTAAATCCACGCAACGCGTGGACATACACTAGTATAGTAATAATAATTAAAAAAAAAATACAAACCTTCAAAATAACCACAAAGCGATTTTTTCAAAAAGACGTGACTACGAAATATTTTTGAAAAGAACCAACTCTTTAAAATAACCATAAATCAAATATTTTTAAAGATACGTGACTTTACAAAATATTTTTTAAAAGATCTGACCCTACAAATTCGAAAAGACACAACCCTTTAAAATAACCATGAACCGGTTATGTTCGAAAAGACGCGACTTTACAAATTATTTTTTAAAATACGCGACCCTAAACAATATATATAGTAATAATAATTAAAAAACACAAACCTTCAAAATAACTTTAAAGTGCTTTTTTCCACAAGACGCGACTCTACAAAATATTTTCAAAAACACACATCCTACAAATTCAAAAAGACACAACTCTTCAAAATAACATTAAAACAGTTATTTTTGAAAAGACGCGACTCTACAAAGTATTTTTGAAAAGACTCGACCCTACAAATTTGAAATACACAACTCTTCGAAATAATGATAAAACGGTTTTTTGAAAAAGATGCGACTTTACGAAATATTTTTTAAAAGACCCTAAAGTATATATAAAGTAATAATATTTTTTTTTTAAAACAAAACCTTCAAAATAACTATAAAGCGGTTTTTTTCAAAAAGACGCGACTTAAAAAAATATTTTTGAAAAGACGCGATTTACTAATTCGAAAAAGACACAACTCAAAAGATACGATTTGAAAAAACATAATTCTTTCTAAAAAACAACGGTTTTTTCCGAAAATACGCAACTTTCCAAAAGAATTTCGAAAAGAATTTCAAATGAACACAATTCTTCAAAATAACCTTAAAACGGTTTTTTCTATAAGACGTGACTATTCAAAATATTTTTTTTAAACACAACAGTAATATATATATAAATACAATATTTTTGAAAAGACGCGATCCTAAAATTTTGAATGGACACAACACTTTAAAATAACTATAAAATTATATATTCAGAGAGTACACAACTCTTTGAAATATTTTTAAAAAAGGTAATTGTAATATATATATATATATATATGTGTGCTTCTTTTGAAAATCGTTTTTTCTTAAGGACACAACTTTACACAATATTACCGAGAATACGTGAACCTAAAATTTTAGATGGATACAACTCTTCAAATTAACCATAAAGTGATTTTTTCTGAAAAGACACGACTTTACCAAATATTTTTAATTACACAATCAGAATATATATAAATAACTACGAAATGATACAATTTTTCGATTATTTTTTCAGGATTGCTATTATTAATAGATTTAAATTTAAAATCAAAAATTATAAAATAAATTCGTCATGTCATTGTAAAAATGACAGGTAAATTCGGAAAGTTCAAACGGACTTTAATCTCAAAGAACATTCCTCAAGGCTTTTTATTCTAACTAACACTCCTTAATCTAACTAACCCCCAACTTTCACCTTTCTCAATTTACCCTCATTATATTATAATATATTTTTCACTAATTATAACTACCTAATAAAAGTTAAATTCTACTTAATAACCTCAACAACCAAAACAAATGAACCAACCATCTACTTCCACATGTAGGGTTGTTGTTCATCTCTTCTTCCTCGACAAAAAAACACAAAAAACAGAGGACATTTCTTTGTTTCTCTTTTGGACACTCCTCCTCTCTTCTTCATTTGTTCAATCTCTTTGTGTCTTGTACTAAATCTTCTTCCTCTTCCTATTGTCATATTCGTTCTTCCGTGCGTCCTCTTCTCGGTAAAAAACAGAGCGATGTAAGATTTGGATCATTTGTGTCTCATCGTCCACTTTCTTTGCTCGGCGAATCCGAGCTTCTTCCTCTTCTTCTCGTCATCGTCATCGTCCTTATTCTTCTCGTCGTCATCGTTTCTTCATATCGTTGGAGAAAAAAAAACGGAGCCATGTGATAAGTTTGCTCAATTTGTCGTTACACAACTGAACCGTAGTGAAGAAGGTAAGATGTTTACGTATTTGTAATTTTGTGTTTAAGGTTTGTTCTAATTTTGGAGATTTGTTTGTAATTTAGATAATTTGTCCTTTTTTAAAGGGTTTTGCACATTGGACTTGTTTTGTAAGTCTATTGGAGGGATGTGATAAATTGTTTGGTAAAATTGCAGTTGAATCGTGATGATTAAAGGGTCCGCCCCACAAAGTTAAGAAAGGAAGAAATCAAGAAAAACGACACACGTCAACGGGAGAACATAGATGAAGAGGAAGAGGGAAAGGTCGGGATGGTCTGTAGGAGTACTTAACAGCTGGAGATAGAGTGCATGAACCCAATGTGCAAGACACTTACGTCCAGGAACAAAACTACGTTGGTAAATCTCTTTGCCATATATAACTGGTAATAGTAGGTATGAATGTGTTATTTTATTTTGGTCAGAGTCTCTGTCAGATATAACTGGTATGACTAGGTATGAATGTGTTATTTTATTTTGGTAAGAGTCTCTGCCAGATATGATTGGTAATAGTGGGTATGACTATGTTTTTAGGTTTCTAATGCTCTCTGCCATATATAACTGGTATGAATGAGTATGACTATGGTTTATGGTTTTATGTTTGTTCTTCCTCTTTCTTGTTTGTTAATTTTCAGGATCCTTAAGTCCATATATATAGCTAATTGATAATTAAGGACCACATAAAACATATAAAGTTTAATAATGAAATTAGAGAAAAACACACTTTTTCCTAAAATATACCTTATACATAAGGATAATGTATGAGTATAAACCTCATTGTTATGTCAACTACGCAAAAATAAAGTTATTATACATTTGAATATACGAAATGATAGTAAATATGTTTCAATGATTACATTGGAGTAGTCCTACTGGAAAAAATATGATTTCACCTAAGTATGACTAATAATACGTGAAAACCACCAAAGTATGACTATGTGTAAAATGGTCATACTACCAAAGTATGACTATGTGTAAAATGGTCATACTAGAAAACTAAGTATGACTATGTTTAAATTTTATATATTATTTAATAGGGTTGACGGCGCATGTGTTAAATGCTTATTTTTATTTATTTCTTAAAAACACATATTTTTATTTTTTCTTACACGTTTTCCTTTAGTATATCACTTGCTAGTTAGACCAGTATGACCAAAATTAAAATTTCCGTCATGTTAGTACTTATCAGTACCATTTCCTCAAATTGTTCAAAGCACCTAAAAAACATAACAAACGTTTACAAAAAAACAACATTCCAAAAAAAATTTCCAAGTCTTATGCACCAAAATGAAAGAAAAACCAAAGTACCTAAGAACAAACCACAAGTTTAAAGTCACCATCACCATCAACTAAAACAACATTTAAACCATCCCATCAACTAAAACAACATTTAAACCATCATCATCTCTCTTGGTCCTTAAAACTATCAAAAGTCAACAAAAATAATTACATCTTTTTTCACACAAGAACCATTACTTCTTCACCAACTTCAGGCAATTAGGACAGTATTGATACCACCTTCTCCTTCACATCTTTGTCCTTCATTCCTCATTATCCTGCAATCCAAACATAATAATGTTAATCCCAGTACACTAGAGTTATATTCAGTAGTATCAGTTATCCTAAGTACAAACAGTTAAACTCAATAGTATCAGTTCTCTGATTCCATGACATTTATATTTTGTAGTACCAGTTCTTCTAATTACTAACAGTTAGACGCAGTAGAATTAGTTGTATTAAGTAGAGTCCACAACACTAGCAGCTAACAATTTCTATCCTTTTCGATAGCGATATAGATCAAATACATATCTTTGATGGCGATGCATATCCTAGCATAGCCTCATCCTTTTCAAGGGCCTCCTTTTCAGATTCTGACCCACTGGTCACACCATATCTACTACTTCCAGCCTTTTAAGTCTATTTCCTCGACGTTATTGGCTTCTTAGTATAATGCATTTCTGCAAAATCCACAACAAAACAAATGAAAATAGTTAGTAAACTATCCAAATTCGGGTTATACTTCAAACCGAATCTATTCATCTCCAAACCCAAACCAAAATTCAAAATTCAACACATCTCTTTGTGAAATCCAAATCCTGATACAAATTAATATCTCAAAACCTGAAAATCGCAACCAAAAACCCATTCGAAACAAAAACCCCAAATTAGTTTTACTTCAAACCCTAATTTTTCAATTTCAAAAAGATACATCTCAAATTTGTAGCAAAATCTTACATATTTTCATTTTAAATAAAAAATTCTAGTACAAATGAAAACCCAATAATCTCTAAAACGAAAACCCATTCAAAATTAAAATCTTTTTCTGAAAATTAAGAGAAGTAATTGGGGATACACCTTACATAGAATAGACGGGATGCCAAGACACTAATGATGACGACAATTGTGCCGACGATAACAACGAAAATTGACGACAACAAAAACTGTTCGAATCGCATAAGGAAAAAAAGCAGAGAAGAAGATGTTCACGTTTTTGGAAAAAAATTAGAAAAATGTCATGTAGATTGAGTATTTTTTATCCTTATAATTTAGAAAAATGAAAGTCTTTCATTGACATTGACTTTTCGTCTGTCTATAAAAATTTCATTTCATCAGAATCAAAGGCAAGGCCTGCAACACTAGTGAAGACGACAAGACAATGGAAGAGCCATTTCTTGTGAGAGACGACCGGTTAGTCCCCTGTAAAGCGACATGGCAAAGAGGTCAGTTCATGGTGGAGCTGAAGAAAGTGAGCCGCTTGGCCGCTCCTATGGCCACCGTGACCATTGCTCAATACCTATTGCCTGTTATATCAGTCATGGTCGCTGGCCACAACGGCGAGCTCCAGCTCTCCGGCGTCGCTCTTGCCACCTCCTTCACTAACGTCTCCGGCTTCAGCGTTCTAGTAATTATGCTATGACTCTCTTCTCTTCAATTCCAGAATCCATTACACTTTCTAGTGTTAAAAACTGTTCTGTTTTTTTAGACTTGCAAATTAAAATCAGTTGGCAATCCATGTCATTTGGATCTTAAAATTTTAATTTTTTATGTGATGTAATTCCTAACAAAAACATCAATTATTTTGGCAGTATGGGTTAGTTGGTGCTCTGGAAACTCTTTGTGGCCAAGCCTATGGAGCCAAACAGTACGACAAAATCGGAACCTACACATACTCTGCAATCGCCTCCAACATTCCTATTTCTTTACTAATATCAATTCTCTGGATTTACATCGACAAGCTCTTGATCTCTCTCGGACAAGACCCTGACATCTCCAAAGTCGCAGGGTCGTACGCCTTTTGGCTCATACCGGCTTTGTTCGGCCATGCTATTGTCATACCACTGACTCGGTTTCTACAGACACAAGGGTTGGTTCTTCCTCTTCTCTATTGTGCCTTAACCACCCTTTTGTTCCACATCCCAGTTTGCTGGACTTTGGTTTCCTTGCTTGGTCTGGGAAGCAATGGAGCTGCCATGGCTATTAGTGTGTCTTTCTGGTTTTACGCTGCTATACTCGCATGCTATGTGAAATTCTCAAGCTCTAGTGAAAAGACTCGCGGATTTGTATCCGATGATTTCGCGTCTTGTGTCAAACAGTACTTCCATTACGGAGTCCCATCGGCAGCAATGCTTTGGTATGTCAATTTAAAATATCTTGTTGGTCAAGCTACGTACACTAATGCTTCCTCTTATCTCGCTTGCCCTTTTTCGTCTGTGTTTGATAGCCTAGAATGGTGGCTATTTGAGCTGCTCATACTCTTCTCAGGACTTCTCCCTAACCCGAAACTCGAGACCTCTGTTCTTTCAATATGGTAAGTTTCATGTACAGATACTTCTCTCTATCTTTGATAAAGTATTAATTATTTCTTTCATCTCAGTCTTACAACATCAACATTGCACTATGTGATACCAGCCGGAGTTGCGGCGGCTGTGAGGTATGATCTCAATTCTCAATCCAAAACGTGTTCAACTTCCTTGTTTAACATTGGTCATTAATTGGATTCTTACAGCACACGCGTGTCAAACAAATTGGGAGCTGGAAATCCTCAAGTTGCTAGGGTATCAGTATTGGCAGGGCTTTGTCTCTGGCTTGTAGAGTCAGCTTTCTTTAGCACACTTCTCTTCACCTGCAAGAATATCGTAGGCTACGCATTCAGCAACAGTAAAGAAGTTGTGGACTATGTCGCGGACCTATCTCCTTTCCTCTGTCTCTCCTTTATACTCGACGGTTTTACGGCTGTTCTTAATGGGGTTGCTAGGGGAAGTGGTTGGCAACACATTGGAGCTTGGAACAACGTGGTGTCTTATTATCTCGTAGGAGCTCCGGTTGGACTTTACTTAGCTTTCATTCGTGGGTTCCATGGAAAAGGACTGTGGTGCGGTGTTGTGGTTGGATCCGCCGTGCAAGCCACTATACTGGCTATTGTCACAGCTTCAATGAATTGGAAGGAACAGGTTAGAGCTCGTTACACTTGTATATTCTGTTTTTCCTGTTATGCTCTGGATTGATTGGAATCAACGAATTTACAGGCCGAGAAGGCGAGGAAGAGAATAGTCTCAACTCAAAATGATTTGGCATAAAGAAAAGGTGTTTTTGAGAGTGACAGATTTTGTTTTTCTTCAATTTTGGTATACAAATGTAATAGTTTACAAGTGAAAAAAAAACCTCATTGGTTCCAAACCGGTATAATCCCCTGAGCAGCGAGGCGCTTTTCGACCCAGAACACAACGTGGTTCGCAGTTGGTTTCCTCTCGTCGACCAGAAACGGTTCCACTGTGCTTGGACCTGACCCATATGATGATATTGAAAACCCCTTTGCACCTGTTTAAAGAAGACACATACAAAAGACATATGTTCCATTCAGATATGCAGTAACAAGAAACTGAAAACAAATGATTAAACAAACAATTACCTGTGAGGTTTCCAGTGGGGAAGAATGCCCAGAAGGAATATTGAATACCTTTCTTCAAGAAAAAACCCTCTAACTGTCTCAGTAACAAACACAAAGTGTATGTTAGTAATAATGATGATATGATAATTGTTATAGAATTTTAAAAAAAAAAAAAATGATAATTGTTATAGAAGTTAGAATCAAGAAACCTTATCGTCTAGGAAAGATAAATCAATCTCAGAGATATCATCTTGAGCTTCAAGAATGGCTTTTAAAGGAGGAATCACGTCTTCCTCCATCATCTGTTTCAGCGGTTTCGCCACTGCCGCTTTCGCAGCTGCGGGTTTGGGTTTCTTTGCCGGAACAGCCACTGTTGAGTCATCTTCTTGTGATTTGTCTTTACTCTTCTCAGTAGCAACTGGAAGAGAACAAGAAGGTTACTTTTTTTCTCTTTTGATGATTTAAACAACTAACCAAAACATTCTGTTTTATAATTACCAGTAGAAGTGGAAGACTCTTGCAAGGCACACCTCAACTGATTGTCCTGTTTATTACATGATTGCTGCGAAAAGAGACAAGACGAAAGCTGTGTCAATTCAACAGAGGCAAATTAATGAGATACAGAGTCTATCAAAATAGAAGAGATTACAGACCAATGTTAGTGATGGAAGAAACAAAGAAGAGGAAGAGAGAGTTGGAGTGGTTATAGAGATACGAGAGCTTTGGGCTCCAAATGATCCTCCTGCTATTGCTGCCATTTTGAAACAGAGCTTCTTGGCGATTCGTTACTCTCGACTCTTAGTTTCTCTCCATTTTCTTCCTCAAACTAAAAACTCTTGAATGTTTTTTTTAGTGGAGCAAAGTGAATGAAAAGAAGAAGAAATAAGACAAAAGAAAATGTGAAAAAGGCTGAGCTAGTTGCCAACCACACAGAGAATTAAGGGATATAACATATTCCCTCCGTTCCAAAATGATAGATGTTTAAGGTTATGCACACTTATTAAGAAAACGTATTGATTTCTACGATTTACAGTTTCCAATAAAATTTAACCAATAGTATTTCAGTATTTGTTTTGAAATCTTTAAAAGTGCATTGAAAACAGTAAAAACTCTATATTTTTGGAACAAATTTTTTTTGTAAATTTTTTATCTTTTAGGAACAAAGGGAGTTTTTAATAACGAAAACAAAAAAAACCTTATTTCTTTTACTTTTACATGTCAATTTTACAAATCTCCTAAATTCTATAGTCATTAAATTTATACTTTGCCCGTTATGCAAGATTTTAGTTTTAAACTGCTAACAAATCTACTTTATATAAAAGGGAAGGAATTGCTAGCTTCTTAAAGCCTCCACGTCAGCATAAATTCTGAATTATTCTAGCCAATGAAACTGACAAGTCAGATAATTAATTATTTCCAAATTTTTTTCTCAAACAACCTAATTATACATCGACCATTATTTTTACACACAAAATACTAGCAGAACAAAGCTCAAGATATAGAATACTGAACACACATGCAAAACTAATTGTAATGGGGATCCGACATTATTTTTAAACGTTTAAACAGCCCAATAAAGCCCATATCCAGGAAATTAAATACTCCATCTTCTCATCTCTGCGTGTGCGACCACATTCTTGACGAACCCTAATTGAAAAAGGGAAATCATAAACACGATTCACATCTCCATCTTCTTTTCTCCGTGTCACCGTTACGAACAATCATAACCATAAACACGATTCACATTCCTAGCCTTCAATTCACTTTTTCATCTCCCCTAACGCTTGAAGGTACGACCCTGCGATCCTCAACTACACATTACTCAAACCTTCTTCACCTGCCTCTTGACTTTAAACAGCTATATCGTTCTGATAATCGGTGAGTTTTTTCCGATCTTCGTGTCTGACTGATTTGTGCATATTCCCTTTTCGATTTGTTTTCTGATTATCAGTTATTTCAAAAATTCCAGTTCCTTTTTGTTTGTTTGTTTGTTTGTATGTAGAAGAAAGCTTTTGTTGGGTATCGATAATGGCGGATCTAGATCTAGAGATCACTAAAACTCAAGAGGATAGAAAGAAGATGGAAGCAGCTCTCACTTCTCTGAATTTCCTATCTGACTACTATTACTTTTTCTTTTTGAAACAATTTGATGATTAGCTGCAAATTTTTGATGATATATAACGCATTAATGTTGAAATGAGTGTTATATGTTAAACATATATGGTCGTGTGGTGTGATATTGTATGTGATTCTTACTGGATGCCTCCCTTTTGATGATTGAAACCAAGAAACCTTGCACTTCTTTACCAGAAGGTTAACTGCCTCTTCTCTTCGATATGATCAACTCGACACTCGTTTTGAAGAAACAAGCTTGAGTACTAAAGATTTTGATTTATTTTGTTCAGATACGCTAAGGAGATCCACCAATACCAAGATGGTTATCACTAGGTGCAAGAACCATGATCAAGAAAATGCTCGATCCAAATCCAATTACAAGGATCATGGTCGCGGGTATTAAAGCCAGTGAATGGTTCCAGCACGAGTACACTGCTTCAGTTCCCGAATATGATGATGAAGAAGAAGTTGACATAGATGATGCTTTCTCATTTCAAGAACTCGTAAGAATCTGACGCCATCACTCTTATTGCAATTGAATTTCATTCATGTACAATGTGCTCACTTCTCTGTTTTAAAAAAAAAACTATGTAGGGATCTTAAGAAGGGAAGGGCAGTTATTCACATATTGTCATCAATGCATCTCGGTTAATCGGAATGTCTTCCTTTCTTGACATGTCCGGTTTCTTTGAACAAGAGGTAAAGAGTCTTTAGTTATGTTTATGTTTATATATGTTAAATTATCATATTTTCCTTCAACTCTTGATAATATTTTAGTGGGTTTTTTAGACATCGTTGAGGTTGAGGTTGACACGCCTTAACAGACGAAAGATTCTATGCACAATTTCCGCAAATACAGTCCTCTTCATGGAACTTTCAACCCGAGGTCAGAAAAATCAACAACTACTTGTCATGTGATCTCAGGTTTTCGATCAAACATAGAGTGTTTACAATGGTAAAGCATGAAAAATGGATGGATGGATTGTATTCTCTGTCCGTTTTCCTTCCAAAACATTAAAGATGAGAAGAACATAAAACTTGGATAAGAAGTGAAAGTGGAGATTCAAGAGTAAAAGAGAAGAAGAAAAAGAAAGATCCTTTCAAATGGGTCTTTTCAAGGCTTAATTTGTGATTCTAATTTTATTTACAAAGAATCAATGGAACAAACTTACAATGGGTGAAGTGGGTGAAGAAGTCCATGGCCTTGCATTTTCAATTCAGTTCTTTGTTTATTTGCAAGTGAAGTTTATTCTTTACATGTTTAAGAATCGAGAACTTACTTCAAGTATTTTGTTAGCTTTGTTCTACAAGCTTTTCTTTACTTGGGACCAAGCTTGAAACGTATGAAAATCAAAGCTGAAGGTTGTACTGTTGTTTGTCATTATAGGAAATGTGCAGTTTTCCAAGACTCTTTTTGGAGCATCATATAATTTTGTGGCGTGTTTATAGCATTAGTCAAATCTTGCTGTTAGTCATTCTGTGAAATTATTTGGTTATCACAAATGTGAACAAGGATTTATCTCTCCCAAATTTGATTGAGAATCTCGTTCCCCATTGGATATGGGATTATGGGGTGATTATGAAACTTAATTAAGTAGCATAGTTCTGGCGTATCTGATCTAGGTAGCATTGATAAAGATCTAGGTAAGCTTTAACCAAGGAAGGAGGAGGAGATAACGAACCTTTTTACTTTTAAATTTATCAAACCTACTAAATAAATTCTACAAAAGAGTTCATAATAATTGTGATGGAACCATAAGTTATGAGATAAGAGTTTGTGTACATATCTATACTATATAAAAGTTGAAGCTATAAGCTTCTAAATGCGTCCACATAGGCGATAAATCAACCTATAGTGTTGCGCCATGTCAATATGTATGAATTTAGTTAATTTTGTTTTTGTGGATAATAAGAAATTTTCTTTTTTTTTAATTTAAAATATTATATTTAAATTGTTAATTGAAAACTTTCATTTTTAAATGACAAAAAATATCTAACATCTATAACAAGTTGGTTATAGAAAAGATAGGCTAAAAGGAAATTTACCATTACTATTAGAATTATGAAATAGTAGTTTTCTATTTTCTATTAGGATTGGAAATAGCAATGTTGTGCTATATATATATGCCTTGATGGAGTTGTAATCAAATGCATGAATTTTAAAGTTTAGTTTTGAGTTATTTTCTAAACCTAATAAAGAGAGTTATTCTTTATTTTATATAGAGAGTTATTCTTTAGATGAAGGTCATCTCAATGTATTTTTATTTATGAGAGTTTTGTTATCTATTATTTGACTATATACTCTTCGTATCTAATTATTTAATTTGGTTTGGGGTTTTGATCAATCCCGCTTTGATTAAAGCAAGATCAAACGTGCGATAGGGTTAGGGTTTCAAGCCAAGAACATATATAGTCTAGGATTAAACTCATATATGCGTTTAAGTTAGCTCTTATCTGCACAATAACAAGGGTAAACACACAAAAGATGTGTTTAAGATGCTTATGATCACAAGAGCAACTCGAGACCGTGATGTTTTGATTAGTCGGGGTATGTTTTTTTTTATTGTTTTGGTTTGATATTTGTCTTAGTTATACATGTTTGTATTGTTTTGACGAAGAAAACTTGGTGTTTCACTTTTATTACATCTTAGCGAATCTCCAGTAAAACCAAAATCACAATTACAAAAAGAAGAAGAAAAAGCTAAGCTTCGTGAGTGTGCTTTGATATTAGTACAAATGAAGTATTCTCTACAATATCAATTTGAGGAAGAAGAAGAAGAAGAAGAGGACGTGTTGAAGTTATTACCTCGAAAGAAGAAATCTAAGAAACAGAAACTTGCAGAGCAAGAAAGTAAACAAAAACCGAAGAAGGAGAAGAAAATCTTTGAGGTAGATGATTCTGAAGAAATCCTATGGATACTGCGCGATTGGAACAGAACTAAATCGGAAAAGCCTCCGAGAGAGATGGTTAATCCTGATTTGGCAGGGGTGTGTAGTAAACTTATGAGGAAACAGTTGTTGGTGAGTGACGTGAAGTGAAGTTTAGGTAGGCTCATGTTAGGGAAGAAGGAAGTGGAGAAGATGATGCTTCGTGTTTTCGAAAAAACATAGAGAATTGGGATTGATGGGGTTAAAGTTTTGGTTTACGGGAAAGATGGAGAGGTATATGAGATGATGTTGAAGATGTGGAATAAGAACACGGTTCATGTCTTGACGAGTGCCGTATGGAACAAGTTTGTAGCTGATTACGGTCTCATGAAGCATAGCGATTTTTTGAGTATTTGGATGTTTAGGCACAAATAGAGTGGTAAGATTTGCTTGGCGATTGATTACAATAGGTTTGATTTTATAACGAAAAAACTGAGTCTGAGGATCTCGTGTCTTCAAGAATCAAAATTAGGGTTTTTGTTTGTTTATTTTTGGGGTTCTTAGGATTTTCTGTTCGGAATTTAAAGAGAAAAGACTCAAATGAAGGTGGAACACGCAAGACTCAAGTTAATTGTTTTTGTCTGGTATTTAATGACATAATTAAGCATGTGTTTAGTTTTGGTTTAGATGCATAACAACATTTGTATAAAGCTTAGAATCTAAATCATTACATTCTCATTAGATGTATACATAATCCACCAAGTCTTGTGAATTCTTACATCAATCAAAACTTGCATTCTTTGTTCGTCTTAGGGATATATGGAAACAATGGCTATCTTATGGTTTCTTGCAATGGTGGACTCAACCAAATGAGTGCAGCGGTAATCCTTATCAGAATCTCTTCGATTTTCGCAAAGCTCTATTTCTTTCATGTTGGCCTGATTTTTGAACTCTGTTTTTCTTTCTTCAGATATGTAATATGGTCACTATTGCAAGATACATGAATATCACACTTATTGTGCCAGAGCTTGATAAGACCTCTTTTTGGAATGATCCAAGATATTATTGGCGCTTTCTTTATGAGCATCGTTAGACCGATACTCGACTTGCTAATAACGAACTGTCTGTTGAGTTTCAGAAGCTGCGATGCAGAGCAAATTTCAACGGACTTAGGTTTACTCCATAGATTGAGGAATTGGGTAGAAGATTAGTCAAGATTCTGAGGGAGAAAGGTCCCTTTTTGGTCCTGCATCTCAGATATGAAATGGATATGTTGGCATTTTCTGGTTGCTCACATGGTTGGAACCTGTACGAAGAGGAAGAACTTACAAGGATGAGGTTAAGAAAATGTTTCTTCTTTGTATTAAAAGTTCTCACTTCTATTTTTCTTCATGCATATGATATTGATGTTATTGTTTTCGTTGCTTAGATATGCTTATCCGTGGTGGAAAGAGAAAGTAATAAACTCTGAGCTGAAGAGAAAATAAAGTCTTTGCCCATTGACTCAATTCATTGGTACCTGCGGATCTGTGGCTATAATTCAAGTTTTTCATTTTTTTTTTCTTTTGTTTTAGAAAAGTCAAAGCTTAGTATCGGAATGGCGATGATGAAGATGTAGATGAAAACTGAAAAATCATAAAAACCATTGATCTTATAGTTATAGATACCTGTAGGAGAGCTGCTAAAGTAAAGAAAGAACTACATAAAAAACTATTATTGGATGAATGATTTGAAATCAATTCCATAAGCTTTAAAATCCTTGAAATTTTAAACTCTAATGGAATTTTTTTGGGTGGATTCTTCTAATCTCTGCAGTATCCTTGAGATTTTATTTTTAAATATTTGTTCACTAAACTTCATCCTCAAGTGATTTCAAATCCATTAGAAAACAAATACTTCCAAAATCTTTTAAAGTTGAATAACAGTAGATTTTAATTATAGATTTGAAATCTTCTATTGAATAACAGAAGATTCTAAAATCCTTAAGACATGATTTTACAAATATCATATCCAATAACACCGGATTTTAAAGTAAGATTTAAAATCATTGATTGAATAACAATGAATTTTGGTTAGATTTAAACTCTGTCAAAATCCATCATTTAATAACACCCTGTAAATGTAGTAGTTTTATTGTTGCAAAAGAGTCCTAATAAACCGTAATGTATTAGTAGTCTCACTCAATATATTCATATTCTAATATATAAGTTTGCTCACATGTATAACGTTTTAACTTTTTTTCCTAAAACAATATATTTTAATACTCTAATATATGCTCTTTATATGAGTACTATTTAAGAATCGAAGTGAAAGAGAAATACACACAAATTTTTTTATTTTTAGTTAAGAAATAAGGAAAAGCTAAGATATCAAAAGAGCGAAAAGATTATAGAGAGAGGGAGGGGATAATAGTTTGAGAAATTCCCTAAAATACCACCCTTTGAAGTTTGCTTTTCTAAAAATACCACCTTAAAGTTTTTTTCCCAAAAATACCACATTTTTTCCTAAGTTCCAAAAATACCACTTTTTAAAAAATTTATTTTAAAATCAACTTTTAAAAAAGTGGTATTTTTGGAACTTTGGAAAAAATATGGAATTTTTGGAAAACATACTTTAAGGTGGTATTTTTAGAAAAAAACTTAAAAAACTTTATGTGTGTGCCAGGTTTTTGAAGAGTTCATGTATGTGTTTCATTGTGTTGAAATAATGTGTTGAAATGTTGTAACATTCATTTCTAATAATGGAGAAATATACTATATCGATGGTTGTGATTAAAAGTAACGAAAGATTTGTTTTCGTTTGAATCAAAAATGTTGAGCAAACTCTTGCTAGAACAAACGAAAGATGAGTTCCATGTCCTATGAACAATGTTTCTTATCACTTTATGCCAATCAAAATATTTTGGATACAGAAGATATATTTGAAAGAAGAATAGATACACTAAAGGAAGAAAGTAGATTTTAAATATATATATATATATGAGAAATTCCCTAAAATACCACATTTTGAAGTTTTTTTTCCAAAAATACCACTTCAAAGTTTTTTTTCCCAAAAATACCACATTTTTTCCAAAATTCCAAAAATATCACTTTTTAAAAAGTTGATTTTTAAGGTTTAGAATTTAAATTTTTTGGGTTTGGGTTAACTATTCAAAAATTAGGGTATAGTTTTAGGGGGTAAGGTTTGGGTTTAAGGTTTAGGGTTTAGTTTTGAATATTAAAAATGAATTTTTAAAAAGTGGTATTTTTGAATTTTGGAAAAAATGTGGTATTTTTGGAAAAAAAACTTTAAAGCGGTATTTTTGGAAAAAAACTTTAAAAAGTGGTATTTTTGGAAATTGCCCTATATATATACACTAATACTTAAGAAAAAATTCAGTAAATCATTATTGAGTAGAAAGTTTATCAATATAATCTTATTGTCTTCAATTATCTTGCCATTGTACTTTTGTATTTGTCTATATAAACGCTAGCTAATTATAAAAAAATACTAAGCTAAAAAATATATTAAATCAATTGATAATCTATATATCAGAGTCTCCATTTTTTGCTTTTAAAGTGTTAAAACATCAAATTATTTTAGGAAAGGGAGCTAAAAGACCAAATGAGTGGAAACAAAAAAAATTATGGTGTGGAAAGAAGCATCTATGTGTTTTGTGGTTTTTTTTTATTATTAGATTGCGATATTTTTTAGGGCAATTTCTAAAAATACCACTTTTTAAGTTTTTTTCCAAAAATACCACCTTGAAGTTTTTTTTCCAAAAGTACCATTTTTTTTTCCAAAGTTCCAAAAATACCACTTTTTTTAAAATTCATTTTTAACATTCAAAACTAAACCTTAAACCCCAAACCCAAACCCTACCCCCTAAAACTATACCCTATTTTGGAATAGTTAACCCAAACCCAAAAAATTTAAATTCTAAACCTTAAAAATCAATTTTTTAAAAAGTGGTATTTTTGGAACTTTTGGAAAAAAATGTGGTATTTTTGGAAAAAAAACTTGAAGGTGGTATTTTTGGAAAAAAAAACTTCAAAGAGTGGTATATGAGGGAATTCCTCTATTTGTTATGTGATTTTGTTGTCAAACAATCACATAATTTCTTTTGAAGAAAACATATCCAAAAATGAAATATATGATCTCTTAAAAGGGGGAAAATGTGTTTTGACTTTAACAAAACATGCTAATTTTATAATGATTTCTAATGATGCGAATGAAAGAGACGTGGATGGTTGTGGTTAAGAGGTAGCTAAAAAATATATTTTTCTGGTCAAGAGAGTTGCAAAAATTTCTTGATGTTGCTCGAACAAAAAAACATGAATTCATGATCTTATAAAAAATAATGTTATTACTATGTTCCAACCATATGAAGTATTGTAGAAGATATCAAACAAGTATTGTAAAAAATTTGTTTGTTGAAAATAAAATGAGATTTTAGTTTTAAGTAATATTACGAGACAAAGTATATATAAAAACACAAATACACTAAAAAGAGAATATAAAAAGTATGTTGATACATAACACAAATGATAAGTGCATTGCATGATTAATTTTGGTTACCGTTGCAGTATAATTTTGGTTACATTTGTAGTATAATTTTGTAAATATCATTATTATTCTAAAATTTTGGGACCTAGAGTTATTGAATTGTTATCGTTAGAAGGAGATTAAGTATATAGAAAAACATTGGTAATTTTTCACACAGTATAAAAAAATAAAAATAACCTAAAACTTAAATATTAGTTTAACTAATAATTGTAAAAAAAGAATACAATTAACCAAAAACAAATTGTATATGTCAACGTTAAACTAATTTAAAAATTAACATATCCATAAATATATATATTAAACTCATCAATAAAACAAACCCACGCGTAGCGTGGGTACAAAATCTAGTCTATACTATATAAAAGTTAAAGCTATAAGCTCCTGAGAGCGTCCACATAGGCGATAAATCAACCTATAGTAACGTGCCACGTCAACGTCTATGAATAATGTTAATTTTGTTTTTGGTTGATAATGAGAAACTTTCTATTTTTTAAAAACTTAAAATATTATATTTAAATTTTTAATTGAAAACTTCATTTTAAAAGACAAAAAATATCTATAATTTTTTTTTTATGGAAAATATAAGGTAAAAGAAAATTTACCATTACTATTAGAATTAGTTCTAAATAGTAGTTTTCTATTTTCTATTAGAATTGGAAATAGCAACGTTGTGCTATATATATCTTGATGGAGTTGTGACCAAAGACATGAGTTTTAGAGTTTAGTTTTGAGTTATTTCCAAAGCCTAATAAAGAGAGTTATTCTTTATTTTATATAGAGAGTTATTTTTTAGATCAAGTCTTGAAAAACATCATGTGTATACTGTCCATCTCAAGGTATTTTTATTAGTGGGTGTTCTTTTTATTAAACGTTTCTTTTTTGTGTTTTCTTTATTATTGTTATTCGTTTCTTTATTAGTCCATGCTAAAAAATAACTCTAATGGACATATGGGAATTAGATTAAGAATATGGGATAATAATTACGTATATTAATGTTTGATGAACATTATGTAGATTAACATTATGAGGCATCTATGTGCTTTATCGTATGCTAAGTTAACATCTATGTGCTTTAACATTGTTAACATTAATATCACGGTTAACATTATGAGGCATCTATGTGCTTTATCGTATAACTCTGATTTCATCAATCAGCTAACGTAGACATATTAAGTGTATTGCATGATTAAGTTTTGGTTTCAACGTTTAGAATTTGGTTTCTTTATTATTTTTTTCATATGGGATTTTTTAGTAAAATCATATTAGTTTCTCATTTAATTTTTGGTCATCTAATTGTTTTTGGTTTCGTATTTGTTTAATATATTACTTTCCAACAGGTTTGTCATTATTACTTTTCAAGGAGGTATGCAGGATTAATAATATTTTGCTTTTTTATATTGTTTTTGATCCATTAAGATATAGCTTTCTGTTGTTCAAAAAAAAAAAATATAGCTTTCTATTCATGCGTTCCAAATTAGCGACCTGAGAATTTTGAGTTTGTATGTATATTCGCACATACTTGATGACATCTACATGCATGTTTTTATTTAATTCTCTTTAATTACACGAGATGCTATTCTATCTCCTAAGCTTCAAGACTGATATTTTTTTCGATGCTATTCGTTCTCCTAAGCTTCAAAACTGATATTTTTCTCGATGCTATATTTTAGTTATTTTCAGGGAGTTTGGGTAGCTAAATGGAAAGGCACGTGAGTTGGTTTATTCAGATCCAACATGCATCGAGGCATTGAGGACATAAATTGAGATATATCAGATTGAGAACGCATGTTTCTTTTATCTTCTCTTCAATTAGCTTTGTCCGGGTTTTTTTTGGTAACACGGGTTCTTTTCTATTTCAGGTCTTTTATACGAGTATATATATTTCATGCATAAATTAACTTTGCTAACAAAAGCTCGACATCCAAATATTTGTTCAGTTTGTCAAGGCTGTCGCTAAAACATTATTTGTTATTTTAGCAGCAATGAAAGCTTTAAAAGTCGTGGATACTATGTGGGAATTCACAGAATTGTTAGCTTCACGAAAGTTTAAATATTTTGATTTTTTCTATTTGTGTAGAGGAGATTTTAATATTGTTTATGTTTCTAATCAATAGTCACCATGTTGTTATACTTTGGTTGCACAAGAAGCTGTTGTAAGAGTTTTTGAAAAGCAAATCTCGCCACCGATGTATTCGTTGATTTTGATCTATATTTTTTATTTCTTTGAATGATATGTTTTTCTACTTCTGTTTACTCTTAAGAGGAAATATACTATTATATGGTGGCTTTCGAAAGTATTACAAAGCTTTAATTTGTTTTATATGGATATATTTATTCGGTAAACAAGGTACTGGCAAAGTCGGTATAGTCATTCAGTAATTAATAAGACTGCATTTGTATAATACAAATCATTCCTAATAACACGCCCGAGAATGGATGAAGCAAAACTATGGGCCGCATTATATGATGAGAGTCCAGTTAATTTCTTCAATCTAAAGAAAGAATATATATATTGTATGTGGAATCTATTGGCATCAAAATTATATAGCAACCAAGTTTCGATTAGTTTGTTTTGTCTCTAAGTTTATTGTTTGTACAAAAATTAGGGAATCAAAGATGTTCAAAAATAATGCCAATCGGTTTTCCCAATTATTGAATTAAAACAAAATTTAAAATATTTTTTAAACTGACGTAAAATGTTTATAATATTTTTTAAAGTGAGAAATATGTTTTGTTGTTTTGGGTCTTTCTGGATTGAGTTCTTGATTCAAGGTAACATTCTTATTTTAGAAAGATTATTGATAAAAAAATTCAAGATTTTCTTCAGTGTACTCTTTTTTTGGATCAACAAAGTTGTCTCATTAAGGGGTAGGAAGTGATAACTGATAAGTATGTTTTCAAAACTTCGTAAGTCTTGAAGGCGATGCCAACACTATGAACCACTTTGTAATATTCAGGCAATATTTCTCTGTACAGTCCATTTACTTATGATCGAATCCAAAAATATATTATTTTACTGCCAACTTATAACGTTTAGACAAACAAATGTAATTTTACCAAAACTTAGATTAAGAATGTGGACAAGAGATTTCAGGGTGAGAAGATCAACAATAATGATTTCTTTAAACATTTTATTTCAAATTCGAATTGGAACAAGTTTGAGAATTGAAAGTTTGATCACAATTTTGTTTACATTGGTGCTACTTCAAAAAAATCCAAAAGAGGCTATGATTTTCAGTTATTTTGTCAACAAAGAAACTAGAGTATGTTGATCAATTTTTTATTTAATCTTTGCTTATATAATATTAGTCTTTATTTGTGTCGATCAAAATCATTGGTATTTAGATAATGTACCGGTCTTGAGAATTTTGCAAAAATCTTTTGGGCGTTTGAGTTATCGAAAAACGTATTTTTAGAGTTTATTTATCCATCAAGACCATAGAAACCTTAAACATCAAATAATAGAGAACAAAGGGAGTATAAAATACAATACTTCAATAGTTATAATATAAAAAAATATCGTATATTTATTATTAAAAAACTATTAGATAATAAATCGGTAATAAATATATTCTTAAGTTTAAACTAATGTATTTATTTTACCTCGCGGGGTGTCACCTATTAACTAAAAAACAGAATACAATATTTCAAATTTTCAATAGTTGCAATATAAAAAACGTATCATGTATTTATTCTTAAGAAATAAATAGGTATTAAAAGATGTTCTTAAATTTAAACTAATGTATTTATTTTACCTCGCGGGGCGTCACCTATTAATTATAAATACAATACAATATTCCAATAGTCACAATATAAAAAAATATCATGTATTTATTCTTAAGAAATGAATAGGTATTTATTCTAGGACAACCATTTGTCTCATTTGTGAATAAATTTGTTTCAAATTTAGAGACAATTGGAAATATTAAATTTTAATGAATAAACCATTTGTGAAGTTGACAGTCCTCTTAATTTATGGAAATCAATCGGTGAAGACATGCTTAAGCAAAAAAGCAGAACTTTCGATTTTCGAAGGCTACGTTTAAAAAAAAGACATGCGCTCTAACACTACATTTTGATTAAGAAAGAGAACGTAGTGCAACAACATAAATGCTCAAAATATATACACATGAACATATATATATATATATATAATTCTTTACATGTAAAAAATTACTGATACGATACATATAAGTATTTATGGTAAATGTATTATTTAACTCTCTACGATTGCAACACTTTCTTACCTTTACACTTTTGCATTGGTATATATAAACGTCTAGCTAATTTAATTCCAAATATATACTTAAACATATCAATAAAACAAACCCACGCGTAGCGTGGGTATAAAACCTAGTCTATACTATATAAAAGTTAAAGCTATAAGCTCCTGAGGGCGTCGACATAGGCGATAAATCAACCTATAGTAACGTGCCACGTCAACGTCTATGAATAATGTTAATTTTGTTTTTGGTTGATAATGAGAAACTTTTCTTTTTTTTAACTAAAAAAATTATATTTAAATTGTTAATTGAAAAAAATGACAAAAATCATCTAAATCCTTATGCAAATAGGAAACTTTATAAAGTAATCTCCTTTATATAAAAGGGGAAGAAATAGAGGCTTCTAAGGCATGCCACATGGGCCAAAAGCTGAATTTTCTCAGCCTATCAATTTGCCATGTCACTAAACATGTAAGAATAATCAGAGAAATAACCTACCAATCGAATTGCACAGTAAAGCCATGTCATCTACTAAATCGCTACTTCCGTAATAGACTTGACAGACTTTCACCAAACATTGGCCCATAATAAGAGCCCAAATAAAAAAACCCAAACTTCCACCAAACTTAATCACATTCTCCCCGTTCTTCTTCAAGACTGTAATGTCGTAACCTAAAATCTCAGATAATATCGCCTCATACGATTCCCAAATCACCTTTACGGGAAACGTCAACCACAAACCACGATTTAACTCCATTACAAAACAACTTCCAATTTAATTCACTTCAGAAACTGCAAATCTTTTCACCTCCTCTCAGTGTTAATGCTCGAATTCAAGACTGTAGGCCGTAGTAACGGCTCTGCCACGACTACTCTGTCTTCTATATATAACAACGGATTCAGCCACAACACCACACCCCTTCACACCTTCTAACTCTACCCCATCTCCTAACACAAAGATGGCCTCGACAAATTCGAGAAAAGAATCCTTCAAGCAATACAATGATGGCTAGACTTTGGAGAGATGGTGGCGGCATTTACCGAATGCAAGATCAGAAAAGCAACTCCTTATTCAGGTTCACCTTTCTTCTCTATCACTCCCAAACCAAACTCCTATGATGAGTACAAAGATGGAAACAAAATCTATGGAGTTGATAGTTCTTTCAAATATATGGCCATTGTGATGAAGCAGCAAGACAGAGCCGACGAAGCCATTGAAGCGATTAAATCTGTGAGAGTTGGGTGTTCTGATCAAGCACAATAATCGCTTAGCAATATCCTCATAGATCACTACAAGGTCCTTACTTTACGCTTTTGTTTAGTTTCTTTTTTGCCATTGCTTAGTTTTTGTATTGAGTTATTTTGTTTGGTTGTTGTGTTGCAGAGATGTGGGAGATTAGATTATCATATTGGTCTTTTCAAACACAAACTCTTCTTGATACAAAAGGTCTTCCTTTAATGGTAAACGAACCAAAACTGCTAGATCTCAAGGCAAGAAGTTTCAGTTCTCTGTGGAACAAGCTGCCACTAGGCTACTGGTAAGCATTAGCAACAACTCAAACAATGCAAAGATGTATCTCAAATTATTTAGTGGAAATTTTGATAATGCTAATGCTCGAAATGAACGATGGAATTTAGTAACAGTGGTACTGTTCATGCCACAGTGGTCAGCAACATTAAGCTTCTAAATTCTTTTAATTTTCTTTCGTTTTGTTTATTAGTTACAATATGAGACATTCATTTCTCTTATAGCCACAATGCCTCTATTGGTGGTGAAAAACCAGTGTTGGCGAGTAAGCTAGCGATATATGTCTATGGTGATGAGCCTATGATGCCACTTTCTTTCATGAACAAGTTATCACAGTATCCACTTTCTTTAAATTTATTTGATGTGTTTTCTGTTTGGCAGAACCTCAGAGGACTATGATGAAATCTATATGACTCATTTGTCAAGCTAATTAACTCATATCGATCAATATGTTTTGTGAAAATTTTACAGGCAAAACAAAAGAGAAGGACTGGGATTCTTCTAGATTTCGTTTGGTACGAGCCTCTTACTGGAAGCAAAGCAGATAACCTTGCAGTTCAAAGAGCAAGAGACTTCCATATCGGATTGTAAATATTCAACCTCTTAAACATATAAAACCTTATATTTAACCATTAATTTGTGTTTTGTGAACTTACGAGAACATTTTTCTTTGTTTGGGGATAATGTTCAAAGGTTTATTCCCAATAGTATATGGAGAGTATCCAAAGACGATGCAATATATAGTGAAAGAGAGGCTTCCAAAATTCACAGATGAAGAAGTGAAAATGGTGAAAGGTTCCATAGATTTCGTGGGAATAAACCAATACAAGACTTTTCCTGTCAGATACTCATAATTCCACCATACCTAAGGATTTGGGTTACCAACAAGATTGGAACGCAACTTTCGGCTGTAAGTTCTTGAATTCGATATGAATATGTAGATTTTGAATCTTATTCACAATCCTTTTCCGTTTATACACTTGCAGTTGCTAAATTGGGGAAACCAATCGGTCCAAGGGTGAGCTATACATGATTTTTGTAATTACTTTTGATGTTTTCTCTCTAATTAATTAGTGTTGAAATTATAAACTACTCCATTTACGACATGCATACTCATATCGGTTATACAATGTACCATGGGGAATGTACAAGGCTTTGATGTACATGAAGGAACGTTACGGAAATCCAACTATGATTCAATCTGAAAACGGTACTAAACACAAAAATCTCTAATCAAATTTTTATTTATGTTGCTATATTTCCAAGATTTATAGAAAATATTATGAGTATTATAAATGTTTAAACATGTCTTAATAGGTATGGATGATCCGGGAAACGTTATTCTACCTCAAGGACTAGGAGATACGACGAGAACCAAGTACTATAGAGATTACTTAACTCATCTTAAGATAGATGTGGATGATGGAGCCAATGTGACAGGATATTTTGCATGGTCGTTGCTCGATAATTTTGAATGGTTATTAGGATATACTTCAAGGTATTTTAGCTAATTTAACTATACTATATGATATTTTTGAACATATTTTCGTTTTGTTACAATGTTTAGCTTTTCTCTTTTATTGTGTAGGTTCGGAATCGTCTATGTTGATTACAAAACCTTGAAGAGTTACCCCAAGATGTCTGCTCAATGTTTGCTTACTTTAAAATACTCCAAGAATTATATTAGAGATCATTGTGATTCCTAGCATTTTTAGAATTTGGTAAATATTAGGTTTTTTCACCTGTTCTACTATTATACTCGGTCAATATATGTATATACTGTTGTCAGATATGTAACCTTATTTCTTTTGCCCGTTTATAACTATGGTGGGCTCGAATTATTTCACATTGAACAATGGAAACAAACATGCCAGCATTCCGCAAAATAAATGAATACAAGAATTGTGTTAAGTAAGATGTTGACAATCAAAATCGGCTCACGTAATATATGAGATGATCGGTACCGTTGTATAACCATTTGAGTTGGATAACCAACCATTTGATAGTAATAGAAAATTTCCTCCATTTTTGGGTGTTTTAATAAAGACATCAATTTTTGTGACACGGTAATTCTTTTTATTTCAATTTTCTTAAGAGAAAAAGTCATAGAGGAACGAGACTTCTACTTGGGGGCATCACAAGATTATCACCATACAAAACAAGAAGCTAAAGAAAGACAATTTTTGTCCTTTGCTATATTCGCCAAATATACAATCATCAAGATTACTAGAGTATTGATCCTTGATTGAGAATTTAAATTCCTATATAATCATTGTTACCGTGCAATCATGAATATATGATTTCAACTTTGGTGTTTCAAAATATATTTTCTTCAAGAAAGAAATTTTAGGTTATGACTTATGAGTTTGAACTAGCTTATAACTATTTTGTAGGAAATACATGAGAAATATGGAAAAAATCAAATTAGTAGCTGATTGTTTTGGTTGCCCAAAATTGATCAACAAAAGACTGTCGTGTGTTTTTTTAATTATTGTTACATTTCAGTCTATATTGCAACTTAAATACTGTATATAAATTATCAATTTAAATTATAAAATATATATATATATAAACTAAAATAACAATATAAATTTAAAGAACAACTCGCGCGTAGCGCGAGGCAACCCCTAGTAAGTCAAATAAAACTTTCTAAATCAGATTTAAAGTAATTTCAAGGGTCAATGTAGGATCTAAATCAACCAATAGGGTTATGCCACATCAACATTTAGCGTTAAATTAAATTTCTATTTAATATTAATATGAATCTTTTTACTTCTATAAAATTCGTTTTTTATTATTAGTTTTTTACCATTTAAAAAAATTATGCATTTTAAAAATTGTAAAGAAAAATGAAACAATTAATAAACTTTCTATTTTTCAATTGTACTTTTTTTGTAAAAGCAAACAAAACGTAAAAGTAAAATAAAAAAGAAAACGTAAAAGTAATTCTTCTGATAAAATCAAATGTATATATGAAAATCTTTCGTATATATATGTATTATATTTAAAAGATTCAATATTATCTTATAATAATTAGAAAATATTATAGTTATTATATATGTAAATATGTGTAGCCCTAATATGTTTTTATAAATATACTTTCGGTAGCTACGAAAAATCTTTTGTTTTCGTTTTCTCATAAATTTTTAGGTATGATATTATGTTACCATCTCTTTCTCATCGTCTTCATGGTTTTTCTTCGTTTAAGCTTTTACTGATTGTTTGTTTATTTTTATTGTGCAGATTTTTCTATCTTACAGTATGACGGTATCATTATATTTTGTTTTTGATATTTATGTTGTTATAATAGTTCTATATACAATATATTTTAAACCTGATGTTATTGTATTTTTGTATGCCTAGCACATGTTAGTTTCAATTTTGTAACTAGGAACGTGCATGCTATAATTTTCTGTTGTTCGTCTTTCCGTTTTGGTAATTCGTTATATACATGTGCTTCCTCTCTCTATTTCATATCATATTGATGTGGTTGGACCTAAACTTATTGTTTGTTTTTTGTTAAGGTTTTCTATAATTGTTTGTTATGTTTTTTTATTTGCAGGTTTAGGATAATAAATTATGGCACTATGTATTCGTTTTCATAGTTGCTTTAACAGTTTTCGTGTCTTTTGTTTATGATCTTTTGAAAAGCTATTTATATTTATATCATATTATATATTGAATTGATCTTAATAAAGATAGCTAATGATTTTTTTTGTTTTGTTTTGTTTTTCTTCAAGTCTGAGGACATCAAAGGTTAGGCAGTGGTTAAGAAAAAGTTATATCCATGCATCATAATTGTGTTCTTCAACGTCAAGGGTGATGAGGATGTGAAAGCGAATATTCGTTACGCCATAAGCTCTCTCAAGAACAGCGGGAGCAGCCGTGAGAACATAGAAAGAAAGGAGAAAAAAGAGAAGAAGAGGATCGATAGACTAAAAGAGAGCAAGAGGCTGCGATACCATGAAAGTTGGGATAATCTCCCTTGAAGAGAGCTCTGTATTCTCATATATCAATATAAAGACTGTACAGTTACGTAACAACGATTTCCCAATATACACTCACCGAATGTCTCTCAATATCTAAACAAATGTTTTAAGAATATTCGTTACATCATGGTATGTAAATTAACGTAGTTAGACATTTTTATTATAAAGCTAATAGTTGTATATCCACACTAATCTAATTCTTCTTGGTGACGATGATTGCAAAACCCCGTATAGTAAGGAAAATGGTTTGTTCACGTTGGGGTTTTTGTAATTTGTATATACAGACTTAAACCCCATATAGTTTTGCTCTCGCTTTGTTGTCAATTCTTTAAATTTGTTTTCAAATTATTTGTTTGTATTCTTTAAATTTGGTATGTGTTTGTGAATTATTGTTTGAACGTGGGATTTTGTGTTTTATAAGGTTTGAGAGATCAAGATTTCAAAAAGAAAAAGAATGTATCAAAGCAAAAAATTTAAAAGGTGACAATGTATTACGAATATTTTTGAGAATAACTTAAAAAATATATTGAAAATAATTAAGTATTGATTAGATTAGAAGAATAAGAAAGTAGAGAAAGGGAGTATGAAGAACACGACCAAGAAATTGTAAGAATCATGAATTTGAGATGTTGAAAGAGAGATATAAAAAGTATATTAAAAGGTGGGACACCGTGACAATACTTGCGGTTAAGACATGCTTAACAAAAAAATATAACTTTTGACTTTTAAAGGCTACATCTACAAGAATATGAGCTCCAGCACTACGTTTTGATTGAGAAAAAATATGCGCAACAACATGAAAGCTCAAAAGACATGTCATAACCATATCAAATCATGAACATGTATACTCTACACACGTAAAAAATTACCGATACGGTATAGATTAGTATTTATGGTAAATAAATTATTTAATTCTCTATGGTTGTTTCACTTTTTTATCATCATACTTTTACATTCGTATACGTCAAGGTCTAACTAATTTAAAATTAGCAAGTTCAAATATATATAAACTCATCAATTAAACAAACCCACGCGTATAAAACCTAGTCTATACTATATAAAAGTTGAAGCTATAAGCTCCTAAAGACGTCCACATAGGCGATAAATCAACCTATAGTAACGTGCCACGTCAACATGTATGAATTTAGTTAATTTTGTTTTTGTGGATAATAAGAAACTTTCCCTTTTTTTAAATGAAAAATATTATATTTCAATTGCTAATTGAAAACTTCCCTTTTAAATGACAAAACAAATCTAACATCTATAACAAGTTGATTATGGAAAAAATAGGGTAAAAGGAAATATACCATTACTATTAGAATTAGGAAATTGTAGTTTTCTATTTTTTATTAGGATTGGAAATAGCATTGTTGTGCTATATATACCTTGATTGAGTTGTGTCAAACGCATGAGTTTTAGAGTTTAGTTTTGAGGTATTTTCTAAACCTAATAAAGAGAGTTATTCTTTATTTTATATAGAGAGTTATTTTTTAGATCAAGGCTTGGGAAACTTTATATGAAAACGTCATGTGTATATGTCCATCTCAAGGTATTTTTATTAGTGGATGTTCTTTATACTAAGCGTTTCTTTTTTGTGTTTTCTTTATTATTGTTATTCGTTTCTTTATTAGTCCATGCTCATTAATATTTTTTAGGATTTGCATGGTATAATCGTCTTACATATTAAACATGGTACCGGGTATATTGTTTGTTTGGTTTACGTTTTTTTTTAATGATGTTCATGGTTTCTTACGATAGTTTTGTTATTCTTTGATTTCTTATTCACAGTTTGCCGTGTCGAATTTTCCTTTTTTATTTTCTATTTTGTTGATTTAGTGTTGATAATAAGAAACTAAGACATAATTTCCTTATTTCATAAATTCATAATTACATGTAATTTCTATTATGTGGATTTTTTAGTTTTGATTTTCCTATTCCAAATTGTATGTACTATAGATTAGGAAACTTGCTTATTTTTAAAACTAATAGTAAATTTAATTATTTTATTGGTTCTCAGTTTCCTTTTCAATTTGTATATACACGTGATTAGTAATTAATAATTACTTTTCATGTGTGTTTTGTTATGTTATTAATTTCACGTGATTCGTAAATTGTTATAAGAAGAAATAGTAAATATTTTTAATTATCAGTGTAAAAAATATGTGTAGATTTTCTAACTATATATATAAACATCTAATTATTTGACATTAATTAGAAGAATATGATCATCTTCCTACAAACGAAAAGAATTAATGTTTACCAAGAAAACACAACCAAAGTTTGGATGCTTTAGTGATGTATTTATTGTTTGGGTTTGTTCTTCAAGATGGCGATTGAATAGATTATGAAATACTATAAAGTATAAAATAGTTTTGATAATAGGAATTAGAAAATATTTTAGGACAAAAGTAAAATTTATCATGAATTTCTATTAATAATAGCAAATAAAATAACTAAAAAAAATATAAGTTTCTTAAATCTACAGCTTTAACAATTTAATATATGTTTGAAAGAAACAATTTAATATATGTATCTTTCAAATATATATTTTAACATTTGCAATTTCTTGAAACGAATACTTAAATATATATATATATATACAGACCCGGCCCTGACCACAAGCAAAGGAAGCATGGGCTTCTGGCCCAATTTTTTTAATAAAAAGTCTATATAATAAATCGGCCCTCTTTTAGATAAAACTTGCCTTTACCTCTATTGGTAAAGTGTTTCGTGGAAGAATGTTGAAGTGGAGAGTTCAATTCCTTGCTATTAAATATTTTGATTATTTTCTTTTGTTAAAATTTTAATAGTTAGTGGCCCAAAATTTTATTTTGGCTTGTGGCCCATAAATTTTCAGGACCGGCACTGTATATATATATTGCGTCTACAAAAAAATGGAAAAAATCAAGTTAACAATTATAAATCGATTGTGGGATACGTAGAATAGAAAAAATAATTTTATGATGATTAACATATGAGAATGTTGATATTTTTAATGGGATCTAGCTTATTAAATGAATATGTAAACGATTGGTATTTAAGCTTCCATATATATACACTATGTACTTTGGGAAAGCATAAAATTTAAGATTTTCATACTACTATTGTTTTCTTTTGGGAAAGACACAACTTATATGCTTACTCGATAATTTTTAGTCCTTATATTTTTTGGATATTTTTTCCATGTAGTACTTCTTTTTATTAATTGATGCTATGGTGATGGTGACATGGAAAAAGAAGGAATTTCAAGCTATAAATAATGGACATATTTTAATTTTTGTTGGAAACTATGTTACATTTATTTTTAATGAAAACAAAGCTCAAGTTTATAATGTTCTTCGCTTAGTCGGTAAAAGTGATATTTTTAAAAGTTGAAGCTATAAGCTCCTAAAGGCGTCCACGTCGGCAATAAATCAACCAATAGTGATATGTCACGTTAGCATTTAGAATTAAGCGAATTTTTTTTTTTGAGAATGGGAAAATTTCCAATATGCTTTAAAAAATATGATATTTTAATTGTTGTTGAAAACTTCCAATTTTTAATGAAAAAAAATCATCTATATCTTTATGCAAATAAGAAATTTTAAGAAATAAGAAAACAAATCAAATATTCTACATCAGATTTAAAATAAAACAATTGTTAAAACAGCAAAAAAAACATTAAAGCCCAATTATTACTAGCCCAATTAAAAAAATACAATTTTCTTTTAAAAAATAGAAGAAAAAAAGTAACCATTGCAAAACATAAGGAAGTATACATATATATATATATATATATACAATTTTGGTAGTACATGATTACTAAATCGATGGATCTAAATGAAAACAAAAAATGAAAAATTATATAATTGAATAAAATGTTAGTGAGAATTTTCCATTTTCTTTAAAATATAAACATTATAGAAGATGTAAAGTAAAATAAAAATAGTTCATAAATTTTCTATTTTTCCAATTGTGCATCTTTTGTAAAAAAAAATTGAATGAAGAATAGTAAACATGCCAAAACATTCATATATGAAACAAAGAAGTATATACAAATCTAATAAAACTCATATTGCTTTCCAAAGACGTTCTTGTGTTGCAGTTGTTACAAGCGATGGTGAAAATAAGATAAAATTTAGATCAAGTAGGTGTGTTTGATGATAACTGAGCATATACAAAGTGTAGGCGTTGAAGTTTTAAATTGTCCCTTAGAAGAGCTTATAAGGAAAAGAAGAGCAAAAGCATCATTTACTTGCGGGTGAAGCAACAAGAGTTATAAGTATCAACCGCGAAAGAATTAAGCAAATAACAAAAACATAAAAATTAAACCTCGGCTAACTATAAGTGATATTTTCATGTGAGAAACCATAAACTTCTTAGAAGAAGAGGAAAGTAGAGAAATCGAGTGTAAAGAACACGAGAAAGATATTGTACGAATCAGGAACTCTAGATGTTGAAAGAGGGATATACAATGTATATTAAAAGGTGGTTAGAGTGTGACAATACTTGCGGTTCTACCTTCTCATTCTCTCCTATAGAAAGGAAAAGAAAGTAAAATAGTTCTTCAAATTTAGTAGTATAATAATCAGTTTTAAGATGAAAAAACTCAACATGTTCGATATAATATGAAGTGTAAAAATAATTATTACATGTAATATTGTTTTCATAGATTTTAGATTCCGAGTGGTTTGACTAAAGGTTAATTAATGTTTCTACACTAGAAGGTTTGGTGTTCGGTTGCAGATAATGCGATTTCTTAATAATTATGCATATTACTTGGAGTAAGCTTACGAGAAAACTCTATCATGGTGCAAGTAGACCCGTTTTCCATGATTTCACGCATTAAATATAGAAAATATCCATAATGAACATGAGGGGACTGTCCTCTTAATTTATGGAAATCAATCGGTGAAGACATGCTTAAGAAAAAAAGCAGCACTTTCGACTTTAAAATGTTACATCTAAAATAATATGAGCTCAATCACTACATTTTGATAGAGAAAGAGAAGATAGTGCAACAACATGAACGCTCAAAAGATATGCTCAAAAGATCATTACACTTTTGCATTCGTATATGTAAACATCTAACAAATTTAATATCAAATATATATTAAACTCAACGATAAAACAATCCCACGCGTAGCGTGGGTATATAATCTAGTCTATACTATATAAAAGTTAAAGCTATAAGCTCTTGAGGGCGTCCACATAGGCGATAAATCAACCTATAGTAACGTGCCACGTCAACGTCTATGAATAATGTTAATCTTGTTTTTGGTTGATAATGAGAAACTTTCTATTTTTTAAAAACTAAAAATATTATATTTAAATTGTTAATTGAAAACTTCATTTTAAAAGACAAAAAACATCTATAAAAGTTTTTTATGGAAAATATAAGGTAAAAGAAAATTTACCATTACTATTAGAATTAGTTCTAAATAGTAGTTTTCTATTTTCTATTAGAATTGGAAATAGCAACGTTGTGCTATATATATCTTGATGGAGTTGTGACCAAAAACATGAGTTTTAGAGTTTAGTTTTGAGTTATTTCCAAAGCCTAATAAAGAGAGTTATTCTTTATTTTATATAGAGAGTTATTTTTTAGATCAAGTCTTGAAAAACTTTATATGAAAAACATTATGTGTATATTGTCCATCTCAAGGTATTTTTATTAGTGGGTGTTTTTTTTATTAAACGTTTCTTTTTTGTGTTTTCTTTATTATTGTTATTCGTTTCTTTATTAGTCCATGCTAAAAAATAACTCTAATGGACATATGGGAATTAGATTAAGAATATGGGATAATAATTACGTATATTAATGTTTGATGAACATTATGTAGATTAACATTATGAGGCATCTATGTGCTTTATCGTATGCTAAGTTAACATCTATGTGCTTTAACATTGTTAACATTAATATCACGGTTAACATTATGAGGCATCTATGTGCTTTATCGTATAACTCTGATTTCATCAATCAGCTAACGTAGACATATTAAGTGTATTGCATGATTAAGTTTTGGTTTCAACGTTTATAATGTGGTTTCTTTATTATTATTATTTTCATATGGGATGTTTTAGTAAAATCATATTAGTTTCTCATTTAATTTTTGGTCATCTAATTGTTTTTTTAGTAAAGTTGAAGCTCTAAGCTCCTAAAGGCGTCCACATAGGCGATAAATCAACCAATAGTAACATGCCATGTCAACATTTAGAATTAAGTTAATTTTTTTTGTAGTTGATAATGGGAAACTTTCCCTTTTCTTTTAACTTAAAAATATGATATTTTAACTTAATTAAGAACTTCCAATTTTTTATGACAAAAATCATATATATTCTTATGCAAATAATAAATTTTAAGAAATAATAAAACAATTAAAATATTTTAAATCAGAATAAATCCTCATTAACATTCAGCGATAGCTAATTAAGAAAATTATTAAACTCAAATATATATAAACCAATTGTCAAACCTATTATTTTAATTAACATTCAAGTGAAGTTGACCAATGCTTATTTTGAACTCATTACTCGCTAATTATTTGTATCTACTCATAAAAAAGATTAATTATTAATCTTCAACTAAATATATAAAAGTTTAAGCTATAAACTCCTAAAGGCGTCTACATAGGCGATAAATCAACCTATAGTAACATGCCACGTCAATATGTATGAATTAAGTTAATTTTGTTTTTGTGGATAATGGAAAACTTACCCTTATCGAAAAATTAAAAATATTATATTCTAACTTTTAGTTGAAAACTTCCAAATTATATCCTTATGCAAATGGGAAATCATATATATAATAGCACACTCCTCTCTCCATCTAAGGTGTCCACATAGGCAAAAAAAAAATTTAACAATTAATTTTAGTTTTAAGTTCATTTAGTTCATGTTTATGTATATTTATTGTTACTTATAGCTATTAATTTTTTAATTAAATTAAAAAACGAAAATAAGTCAATAAATTACTAAAAGTAGAAATTAATATTTGAGTATTTACTATGAATTTATGATAACAATAAAAGTTTATATATTCAATTTCAAAAATTGGAAATATGTAAAATGAATATACATATAAGAAAACGTGAATAAAGATATTAGCGACATCAAAGAATAAAAAAAAAAAGAAACTTGAGTGTCAGAAAATTGTTAAGAGGCTATTGGTTTTCTTTTGTCATGAATGCACTTACACCTATTCGTTAAAGAAATACATGAGCATATTTGAACAATGAGGGATGAACGTGTTAATATAAGAGGTTGTTAATCTAAAGATAAAGAATATATATTATTTCACTAAAAAGATACTGAACCATCTAATTAAAGATGAGATAATAAGATGAAAATTTAGGATATACGATTTTATTTATAATTTTATGGAAGTATGAAAGAAAAATATGAAAGTGTTATAATACTATTATTTTAAAGATATAAGGTATAAATTGGTGTAAGACAAAAAAATCACGCATTGCTTGAGTTATGTTCTACTAAAAATAAGTAAACAAAGTAACATAAAATTGTAAATAGTTAAATCAAAATTTTGTCGTTAAGTTTAATAAACGCATCATACGAACCATATTTTAGGATTATTTGAGTATTTATTTTCGAATTAAAAATTACAATAATGAATTACTTTTATTTATATGGTCATTAGAAAATAATCAAAATATTATGAATTTATATATAAAAGCGCTGAATAGAAATGTTAATAAAAAATAATCAAAGAAAAAATAGATTCAATGATGTTAATTATTGAAGTATCGTAATCGAGTTTTACCCGATTGTTAAGAGACTGAATGTTTTAAAGAAAATAGGATGTATGATTTCACTAAAGGATATTAAATGATTACACTAAAATATGAAAATAAGGTGAAACTTTAGAATATAATATTTTATTCAAAATGTTATCTTCAATTTTTGGAAATAGAAAAGAAAAAAATTGAAAACGTAATATCGTATTTTAAAATAAATAAATAAATCTTAAATTTGATATATATAACGTATAAAATGATGGTCACATTATTCATAAATTGTACAGCAAAGTATACCGAGAATAATGTGTGATCTTTATGTAAAAATGTACGTAGTTCTACAAAAAGGCATTTTCGGACGAGCTTCTGTAATTCAATATTTGAATCAATGATTTTAAAAATCTAGAAAAACAAAAACTATTTTCGAAATGTTTAAGACAACGTAAAAAAACATTATGTATAAATTAACTTTCTATAATTATATTAGTATTTTGTGAAAAAATGACAAAAGTAAATGTATTGGTTATATTTAGAATTTGTTTGAAGATTGGAAGAATTTATTATGCAATAATAGATAAAATAATAAGTTCTCAAAAACTAAACAACTATTTATTTAAAATCAAATACCAAATCGAAAGAATTTCAAAAAAAGAATTAAAAACAAATTAATAATTGAAAATATGATATTATAATATGTAAATAAATGTAAAATATATATACTAACATAAAATACTTACTAATTCATGTTATACATGATACTGATAGAATACATAGGAAAATAACACAAAAATATCAAAAGAAGTTAAACTCGCGCAACGCGCGAGTCCAACCCTAGTTTAAATAATAATAAATCTAATTTATAATTATACAATTGGTATCTCTTAATAAAAAAAAAATGGAAAATTTCTATTTATAAACAAAAAAAAACAAAAACTAAAAGAGATTAGGAAATTTACCTTATTCAGAAGTTGTCATCTATGCTATAAATAAGAGCTCAAACGTAAAATTTTGGAACACATCAATACACATAATTAAATTTTCCTAAATGACAATAATCAAGTTTTCTGAATACACAATTGGAAAATCTATGGGATAATACACAATTGAAAAATTTCCGGTATTATCTTATTATGAATAGGCAATATGTAATTTTAGATTATATGGGATATTATCAATTAGGTAAACTTCCAATTTATCTTAACGTATTTTGAAAATATGTTAAATCTTAAATTTCTAAGAGATATTCTCCAGAAAGTGAAGCTCTAGAATTGTTTTGTTATATATAGGTTGTAAATCGTATGTTAATCATATCGTTTACTTTTTCATTAGGTTTGATTTTTTTCTATGTTCTCTATGTTTTGTGTTTTATCGTACACACCATCTCTGGTGGATTCTTTGTAATTATTTGATCTTGGTTTGCTTAATAACGTTCCTAATTTGTTTTGTTATTCTTTTGTTCTTTGATTTGCAGGTCCATCAAGTCTTTCTTTTTTTGTTAAAGAAGGTCCATCAAGTTGTTATCTACATGATCTTTAAGCTCTTTATTTGGTCAAAATATTTTCTATAAATCCATGCTTATAAGTAGCTACACCTTTATGCGCATGTTGCAAAAGAAGGTGCAGATTTGTTGAAGACGAATCCATCCTTAGAGATATTTTGTATGCCATATACAATATTAATAACGATTGCTAATGATTTCTTATGTCGTTTTGTATTTTGCTTTGCAGATTCTCATGATATCCGATATATCGTTTTTCTGTCATCTATCTGTTGTAAATTATACGTATACAAAACCATGTGTTTATCAAATCATATGTCTAGGTTCTTTTTTTATATATTTATCCACGTCGATTTTTTATTTGGGATTCTTTGTCTAGACTAATTCTAACCTATTAGTTTATCATATCTATCTATTTTTTTAATTCTTAACATAGAAACATGTGGCGTATAGTTGTAAAAGGATTGAAAATTTTCTCATACCCTTTCGGTTATGGTGATTTGTTGGATTTGATTTTTGTTGATGAGTTGTGTTATTTGTTTATTTATATATCTCATGAATCTCTCATATGATTGTTATAAAGTTATTATATTTATTTTGTATGCATTAGCATACTATTTTGTTCTTAAATAATATATATATATATATATATATATATTTCTGTACTCCATGTACATGTGTTCCTGGGTGTAAACATGTGAATTTCAAACCTATTTCTTAAACGTCACATATCCGATATTTTCCGAGATCTCTGGTTATCTACTCCCACTTTTGATTACTTTCTAAACCTAATCCAAAGTGATGACGTGTGTTGTTAATCTCTAATGATTTTGATGGTCAGTCTTCTTTGGTTTGAGAACATAAATACGTGTTATTAATATACTTCACGCACCTTACCGGGTATCACAATAATGTGTTTAACAAAGAAATTAATTCACGTAGTATATTTATATTTGAGAAGAAAAGAACATGGATAAAGACAAGCAAAATTTCACTCGGTCGAGGATGACATGATAGATTTTGTGATGAAAAGGGTTTTAACCGGTGTGCGTAATACACCAAATAGAGTTGGAGATTACACGGTTGGGCTAAACTCACGTGTAGAGGATATGATGAAACTGATAGGTATTGAATCTAGTTCTAATATTCAAATCCTTCAACTTTATGGTATGTATGGTATTGGAAAGACAACCCTTGCAAAAGCGTTCTATAACAAAATCGTCATAAACTTCGAGAAACATCAATTTTTCATCTCATCATCAGACCAAGATGGCTTGGTCAAACTACAAAACACTTTCATTACCAAACTTTTCTGTTTGCCACCTGAGATGGAAGATGTTAAAGGAGGGTGGGACAAGATAATAGAATAAGTTTATGAGAAGAAGATTATTTTGGTTTAAATTCACTAAAAATGTGATAACTGATAACGTATGTACAATATATATTTGGTCGTGTTTTTTTCTTTAATGTTGTTATGTATATCTTAAACAAATAAAATGTTAATTTTCACTACACAAATTCCCATCGTTCATATTTGTGTTTATTTTGATTATCATAGAAAAAAAATCTTTAAAATACCACTTTCAAGTTTTGCTTCTAAAAATACCGCCATTTAAAAGTTTTAATTTTCCATTTGTATACTATCCATGAATGTAAATCGAGTTTTAGAATTAGTTGAATCCAGAGAAGAAGACACAGTGAGATAAGAGTTCCAAATCTCATTTTTTTTAGGAACTATATCTTTTTTTCTTCTTCTCATTCATTCCAAGAATATCGAAGAAAGATCTTGATCTTCATGTGGTCCGAACACAATCTACATCCACCTTTCAGATCAGTTCACTCTCCAATGGTAATCTAATTTGGGCGGCAGAGAGGCTTTCCGATGGAAACTGCTTCTCATCCTCCAGATATTGTTTATGCAGAATCCAACGCATTTCTAAATGATCATCCATTGTGACTCATCAAAGGCAACACTTTAGGTGAACACGTCACTCATTCTCTAAAAGTACATGAGTCCTATTAAGAGCTCTGTAATTATTCTTATATTATACTCTAAAAGTTATGGAAGACAACCACCGTGAAAAAGGTACAAACGATCTCAATTGATTTTTTTCTAGGAAAAATATTGAGAGGAAAATATTTATTATCTGTATGGAAATAAAAGCAGATAATTTGAAGAGGTCCACCAACTATATTCTTTGAAATTTTGAACAACAAAGTGTGGACCGAACAAAAAACAAGAGAAAATTATAGGAAGAATAGTCGATATATATCCATCAACATGCGAGTTATACTATCTAAGAATCAAGATTAAAAAGGAATAAAAGGACTATTTTTTTTTTTGATGAAATCCTAACAGTTGAGAGTAAAAACTAAAAAGTATCAAGATTTCATATCAGCATGCTATGCTACATATCTACTGTTTCTAACACTAAATGGCATGATGCAAATAATGAAACTATTCGATGGGCTACACCTTATTGACTAGGACAACTATTTGTCACATTAGTGATAAACACTCTATTTCTTGATATAGGATGTTTTGGCTAAAAGCATAAAATTTAAGAAAACACATTTTAATCAAATAAAAATATTTAATATATAAAATAAAAACAACTCAACCAATTAAAAATACGACTGCATAAAGCTATTCATCGTGGAAGCTCCCTTGGCCCAGTGATTGACCAAGTACTTTAAAGCTTCTACACCAAGAGGTTTGGGGTTCGAATCCCAGAAGATGCGATTTCTTATATTTGTAGATTAATGGATTCAAGGTTGCAGGAGATCTTCAGCATGGAACATAGTTAAATCTTCTTACGTAAATCAAGACGAAAGACAAGTTCGTTATAGAATCGTCGATGTAACCGTTCTCATAATTTGTAATAAAAAAAAATCTAGACGTTAACAAAAAAGCTATTGATCACACAGCTTTCAGTAGAGGTAAGAAATGCATTAAAACATGAGAACAAGTTATATTATTAAACAAAATAAAACTTCTAAAATTATACTTTAAAGTGGACATTCAACTTAATTTATAGAAATCAATCAGTGAAGACATGCTTAACAACAATAGCATAACTTTCAAATGCTACATCTAAATAGATATGAGCTCCAACATTATACTTTGATTGAGAAAGAGAAGGTAATGCAACAACATGAACGCTCAAAATATATGTCATAACCATATCTAAACATGAACATATATATATATAACTCTTTACATACATAAATATTTACGGATACGATGTAGTTAGTATTTAATTTGTGGTAAATAAATAGTTTAATTCTATATGATTATTTCACTTTCTTACCATTGTATTTTTGCATTATTATATGTCAACGTCTATATAATTTAATATTAGCAAGTCTAAATATATTTTAAATCATCGATAAAAACAAACCCACGCGTAACGTGGGTATAAAATCTAGTCTATACTATATAAAAGTTGAAGCTATAAGCTCCTAAACGCGTCCACATAGGCGATAAATCAACCTATAGTAAGGTGCCACATCAATATTTATGAGTTATGTTAATTTTGTTTTATGTTGATAATAGGAAACTTTCCATTTTTTTAATTAAAAAATATTATATTTAAATTGTTAATTGAAAACTTCCAATTTCAATGACAAAAATAATCTATATCCTTATATAAATAGAAAATTTAAGAATATTTATGAATTAAGTTAATTTTGTTTAGGTTGATAATAGAAAACTAATCATTATACAAATATAAAACATCTATATCTTTATACAAATAGGAAATTTTAAGAATATTTGTGAATTAAGTTAATTTTGTTTTGGGTTGATAATAGGAAACTAATCATTATACAAATAGGAAACATCTATATCCATATACAAATAGGAAATTTTTAGAATATTTATGAATTAAGTTAACATAGGCGATAAATCAACCAATAGTGTTGTGCCACATCATTAATTAACATTTTCAAATTTTAACAAAAACAATAGAAACAAAATAATTGTAAATTTTTGTTATTGGAATACACTGAATAATTAAATTATTATCTTACTATGTAATAGGAAATATTCTATTAAAAAAGTTATTCGATAACATTGAAAAGGGAAACTCTAATTTCTAGAACCATGTTTTACATTCTTATAAATACTACTCACAAGAGAAAAACAAAATTACTTGCCCCACGTTTTAGCAGTTTTTTAGGTTTTATATTTTGTTTATCAAGTCTATTTATGCCAAAGTTTGCTTAACCAAAGATTTGGTTATCCTCGAGACAAACGACGCCGAAGAAGACGATCCCGAATATGAAGATCTAAATTTTCCGTATATGGTTTACTGGCTCCGGTACAACGAAGTATTTCTCCTCGCCAAGACTTCTTTTCAATTTATGTATCTAAGTTTCTTCTTTTGGTGTGTGTTTTTGCAGGATTATGTGTTTGTTAATGTTGTTACATCGATTCAGTAATGTGTTTGTTAATGCGTTCTTATTTTTGTATATATTTTTAGCAAGACGTATGCATCTTGGTCTATATTGTTGCAGGATAATGGATTCAGACTTTCGATGGTTGTAGACTCTTCTTTAACTGTTTCATGAATATTAAGTAATTGGTTTGTTTTCTCTTTAGATGTAAGGAACCATCAAATTATCATTCATTGCAAACGCGGAAAGGTAATATACAAGACACTCTTGGTTTATGTGTTTAGTTATATAAAGAGTCTCTTTGGTGGTCTTTTAGGAGATTGTGTGTTTAGTTTTTCACAGGAAATTCATGTTTTGGTGAATGCAGCATAGGAGTTGTTTAGTGGGATGCTTAAGAAAAGTTCAGAGCTGGTGTTTATCCTCGGTGCTCGAGGAACGCGCGTTTGAAGTGGAGACAAAGGGACTTGAAATTTATAGAGACGTTTGCTATAGTGAGCTTGAGGCAGTGTCTCTTCAGCATTATGTATCGGTATCACTGTTATGGTTTCAAGAGGAAAAGGTTGTTGTATGAAGAAGAAGATGTTCAGAAACCGAAACCACAAGCTGCTAAAGTTTTAAAAGAGAGAGCAACCAAAGTGGGATCATGGTTTTGGTTGTAGTTTGAGTTTTGATTTATAGGTCATTCGATGATTCTACTAGTAGGTATCAAAATTCATAAACAGAGGTTTGCTTCTGTTTTTTTTCTTAGAATTATAATTGTACAGAAATGTTACTCTTCATTAGAAAATAATTGTATATCTCCTGTTTTTGTATTATTTATCTATTATCTCTTAATATTATTATATCTATAAAATTATGCATTTACTTTTATTTAAAAGAAGGATACAAATGTCAAGATCAACTAATTCTTTAATTTGAAAAAATGTGTCCTATTTTTTTTTTTTTGATAGTTTTTCAGCTTATTTTCCCTATATGAATTTTGTTTTGATTTTTTGTTTTTCTTTAGTTTACATTGTTCCTAATATATTTGTTATATTTAAACCATGAAATCAAATTTTTAGTTTGTATTGTATGCTAACGATTTCTTTGATTAATCCTATTTTGTATCTTGCAAGACACGTAAGTGTGTCTAATATTTGTTACAATTTTATTTATATATTTATTTAATATATTTGATAATTGATCGATCTATGACTTTCTTTCATACATGTATTGAAACGACCCGACCCGTTTTTTTTTTTTTTTTTTTTTTAAAACAATAAGCTCTTAGTCTCAGACTAGCATTCCCATAAATGCTTGTCCTCCACAACCAAGCCACACAAACAAGCAACCAGCGGATAACACACTAAAACCAAACATGCAAATTCCATTAAATTACTAACCAGTTCAACAACAAATTCCAATCAATCCAGCAACCTAACCAGGTTCTAAAACAATAAAAGAAATACAATAAACCACACAGCATGAAAACCGAGACCCTAGATCATCTCCCTCTTCGTTGCCATGATTCCACGATCACAATTTGCCTTTACCTGCACCACATGGTTAAAAGAGATGCGTGAGTATTATCACAAATACCCAGTGAGACGGTCCTCCCATCTACGACTGCGCACACAGACGCGATGGATCCGCTCAGGCAAACACGCATCAAACAATACACAAAACAAACACAACAACACGGCTCAACCACAGCCCTACAGGCAGCCTGTCGATCGACACTACCACTAGGTGTCGATCGACAGCCCTGTTCACACCTGTCGATCGACACACCCACGGTGCCTGTCGATCGACAGCTCAACTGGACCCTGTCGATCGACACAACCTCTAGGTGTCGATCGACAGCTCCTCGATCACCTGTCGATCGACACAACCTCTAGGTGTCGATCGACAGCCTCGTGTGACCCTGTCGATCGACACACCCTAGGGCTGTCGATCGACAGGTCGTCGCAGATTCATAGGAG